>JAPDDL010000293.1:0-34053 GCA_027422435.1 Schizopygopsis pylzovi | reverse complement strand
ACACTGCGACTCGTTGGAGTCTACTGACTGGCAAGGCAGAGGGTTGCGGACTTGTGTCCACATCTTTAGGTGTTTGAAGTCTATTAACGCTTCAAAGTGATTAAGCAGATCTTTCCCAATGAGGAGGGATACGTGTTAAGTGGTGACGTATACTGGATGGATGAGATCCATTGATCCCAACTTGAGGTGGATTGAGGACACATGTTTTAGTTGTAGTCCCCAGTGGGAATATGCTTGGAGGTTCAGTTCACATCTTTGGAGTTTGAGGGTTCTGTTAGTCCACTTTGTTGTTTCTTGGACTTCCTCGGGTAGTTCGGCAGACATTAGAGTAATGCCGTTTCTCATATCAAGAAGGGCCCCGACTCTGAGGTGTCGTTCAATGATGATGGAGAGGTAAAACTTTCTTGCATATCCTTTCTCAATGAGATCGCCTAGGAATTGAAGAACTGGAGTTTGGGAGGAAACAGTTAGGATGTCAGAACTAATGTGGTGTTCATTGGAGGAGTGGCAGACAACCAAGACAGCACTTTCAGGAACTTGAGGTGATTTGTCAGCAGGTGTTTGTTGGACGCTGCTGTGATCTGGAGCATCAGATATTGAGTTAGAGTCTAACTCTGTTGCTGGGTTTTCAGGTGGGATTTTGTGTCCATCTGAAGTTAGGGGGGTTGCGGTTCTCTGAGAGTGAGCTGAAAACACACACCCATCACCATCGACAAGACACCTGTGGAGCGGGTGAGCAGCTTTAAGTTCCTCGGCGTTCACATTGTAAGAAGGGCCCGGCTGGAACGATCCAATGACGGCAGTCATTCCGCGGGTGAAGGGCTTTGCGTGTTACGGTCTTTCCTTTTCACGACACAACAAGAACATTAAAATGGAACACTTCTTCTTATATATTTTATCTCGTTATTTCATCTGACTCCATAAATGAAAAGGTTTTAATGATATCTGTGCATCATTAAAATATGAAAACGAATGATTGATTATTCTTTTCAGCTCCGTTTAATACTTTACCCGCTCAGATGTAGGAAAACTATATCGCTCAGAGGCCCTGTTTTTCACAGGTCTCACGGACACAATCTCGTCAGGCCCGGTCGTCAATCAGAGGTAATTATGGTTATGTATCTAAGATTTGCCGTTAATTCACACGTACACAATCCTAGACATGGATAACCCCTTGGAGCCCCCTCAGAACTTTTAGTTCGTTTGTTTACTTCAGTAAAGGTTTTTGGCCATTATCAGATATGTTAGTAGGTCAATGTACAACACTCGTAATAACTTTGGATTGGTCAAATCCTTGTTTAAAGTAACATTAAATCAAAAGTCAGAGGTATGGGCGTACCCGAATTCAGTTTGACCAGACGGCGTTCGCCGTCCCTAAATGGAATTAACCCGCCCCTGCATCCGAAGTACACTTGAAAAGACGCCGGGTATTAGCCGTCGCTAAACTGACGCAGGCTTGCGGAAATATACGAATCCGCTACTCTAATAGGGAGAAAGCAATCTTTAGAGGCAGTCAGAATAGAATCAAACGTTACAAATTATTAACCAGGTAATCGAAGCAATAATTCAAAACTCCAATGTTACAAGAATAGAATCATCAGTTAACAATACTACCTGGCAAATGAAAACTACACACAGCGATTTGTGCGGGCAGTCAGCCTACAGACTCCTGGAAATGAAACTACACACAAGTGATCTTGTGTGGGCAACCAGCTTACTAACGCCTGACCATACCTGGAACTGAAACTACACACAAGTGATCTGTGTGGGCAATCGACTTACTGACGCCCAGAACTTTGTGTCCCCTTTCCTTATATACTCAGATAATTCAATAAACTCACCAAATGGTGGTCTTGTTATTATAATTAGACTTCAGAATTTTGCAACCAAATGGCTCCTGATATCCTGTGGCAGGGAATGCTTATTTACATACAGGAGGTGTTTTGAATAGGAGATCAGGGGGAGAGGGCACATCCTTACGCTTTGCACTATACTTCTCATATTTCAGAACTTCCTTTAGCTTTTCATTATGATTGGGAGAATGAGACCATTTTACCAGACGCACTGAGACATTTCAAAAGATATCAAACATGTATGGTTACTTTTTTGTACATATTACATTGCATGGATTTTAGGTGATGAGGGGAGGGGGGGAAATGGTGACTACACCAGGTCCATCGTGCGGACCGTCAGCACCGGGTGTGGACCCCCCAGTGTGCTGCGTCCTGGCTGTTACATATGTAAGAGGTAGTTTCTGTTGATTACTGGCACCGGGCTTGCAGTTCCTCTCTGGGGAGGGTAGGCATCATGGCACCGGGCTTACAGTTCCTTCCTTTGGCACTGTTTGGGCCACTCCCAGGGTTCCCTGCAGTGTCACTTCAGTCGTTGTAAGGCGGGCAGCTTTAAGGGGCTGAGGGTTAGGATAGTGTTGGTGGATGCTTTTACTGATCTGATGAGGTGTCGGAAATAGCAACATTGGAATAGCGTGAAGGAGAAGATGAGTGCGCTTCCAACTGCGCAACCTCGAAGTACCCAGTCCCACCAGGTATATGCAGTCTGTGCCGATCGGGTAGATGAGCTAGACAGAATCTGTGCAGTCTTTCGCGCCAAGTTTGTCTCCACTTGTGCTTGAGAAAGGTGGTACTCTGTTTGGAGGATGACGTTCTGTACCAGGTCCATCGTGTCGATCAAGGCTTGTGTTCCGTGTTCATAAAAGGTGTCGTCCCACCATGGGGAGACCTCTGCGTCCTTTGGCATCCTTCCGAGGATGTCGATCTGGCCCATAGAAAAGTTCTCTGTCACTTCCAAGCAAAATGAGTGATCAGCAGGACAGGTCAGTCCTCCATATGTGAACGAATTCATCTCACTGATGACACACCACTGTGTATGAGACACCTGAATCGCATTTGAATGGCCATGCAAAGATTCAACACTTATGAGTTTGTTATCATTGGGAGAGAAAGGTTGTAATGTGTTACATGTACAGACAACATAATTGTGAGTTTCATGACAACAAGTGCGACTGGTAAATAAGGTCTCAGTACCCTTCAGCGTCATATATCCGGTGAGGTGATCCCATTTAATTACCTGATCTTTAACTACCATGCCAATGGATCGAATATTAGTGGAATTTGGATAAACTTGATCTGGGTGGATTAAAGGAAAAGTGACAAAAATCCAATGCAACCAATACATTCGTTTCCAGTATACATCATAATTGTGGATAATAATTCTGAATACTTTACATTTTTCATTTTTTCCGAAGAGAACCATCTATGTAAATCTAAAACCTCAATTAAATCGTTCAAAACATGTCTCGGGGTCTTGTGCAGACGAAGATCTAAAATTTCCTGTCTTGTTGCAGTGAATAAATCTTGTGCATATGATCTGCAGGCTAAGTCACGTTCGATGGTACGGGTCTGATTGAACAATGTGTGGCTGATCGTTAGAAGCGCCTGCGCCTCGGAACGAACCGCTTTGATAATATTATCATTGCTATGGGTGATGTGTTGGAAACCAGTGGCCATCTGATCTGTCAACCATGTGGAGAATTGAGATTGTTTGGTTATTTTATAAGTGTTGGCTGCTGAATTAATTGATCCGAACAGGCCGGCTATACTGCTGAGCAGGTCTCGTTTTTAGCGAGCAGGTGGAATTTGGACGGCAAGTCTGTCTTTGTAATCAGAAATTAAATAATCGATTCGTGACTGTAGCCATGCATATGACTCATCATTAGTATTACAATGTTTTGTACAGTCAGAGAGTATATTGGAAATGTTATAAGTTACATGTGTCATTACCAAATTTACATCATGTAGTAAAGTCTTGTTGATGTTTCCTCTAATCAGTCCACCAGGAGGAATTGAATGCAATTCTGGACACTTTTTTGGGTTTAGTGTATCCACAGGTGGTCAAATTAAAACAGTACTTAACAGTCCATGAACAGTTGTGTGGATTGGTGAAATTGTCTATGCTATGCAAACATTCCCCGACACAATACATTCCTTCCTTTCGGTTGGTCCAGACAAAAGTTTTTGGTTTTGGCTTGTTAGGTGTGTACGACGTGAGATCGTACATTAGCTCGGTGAATCTTATATGTGTGTCATTATGTGTTTCTGTATGTGTGCGCCTATATGTTGCAAGTTCCAAATTTTTAACATAGTAGCACAATTTTGGGTCTATGCCATTGTTTTTGTTTTCGTGTAGTGTGTACATGTTACCTATTGTGTCACCTGGATCTATTTTAAGTTGATACCAGGCAGTGAGGTTGTGTATGAATTTGGTGCTCGAGTGTGTCCTGAAATGTTTCTTGTAGGTGGGTGGGTGTTACCTGAACTACAACAAATTTGTGGTGTGCAATTTGGATCCGGTACTAATCCGGGAGGCCATGTAATTGTCTCTTTTGGTGCGACTGTGATTTTTTGTGTGGATGGCCCCTTGAAGTATTTCCACACCCACCTCTCACATTTCAGGTTGTGTGTGAGTGAAATCCTTTGGCCCAGTCTGATGCACGTGGGCCCAGACACTTTCCTTTCATCTGGCCTCCATGGGATCGCTGCAGTCGACCTGGAAGTCAAGAGGAGAAGACAGTGACATTTATTTATTCTGAGTACTTTTGAATGATTTGCACTGAGACATGTGGTACCATCGCAGTTTCCCCTTCACAGTTGTGGCCACACAGCTGTTGCATATAGCTTTAACTTCATATGGGCCATGCCATCGGGGTGTGAATGCACCTTGCTTCACAAAAACGCGTACCATTACCATGTCTCCTTCTGAGAATTTCACCTCAGAGGTTGGGTTGAATTGTGTATCATTCGTTAAGTCTGATTGCTGTTGTTTCAGGGCAGCTTTTATTGTGTGGTTGGCACGTTCCACCATGCCTGAGCTTTGCGGTCGATACGGTATGTGAAACCTTTGTTTGATGTTCAGCATCTGGCATATTTGTTTCATCACCTGACCTGTGAAGTGTGTGCCCTGGTCAGATTCAATTTGGATTGGTGCTCCCCAGAGTGGGAGGATTTGGTTCGCTACTACTCGTGCCACTGTGTTTGCACTGTTATTGCGGGTGGGGATCGCTTCGACCCATTTGGAAAATTTGTCAATTATCACAAGGCAATAACGATACCCCCCTTTGGCACTAGGTAGTGGGTCTATGAAATCCAATTGGAGTAACTCCCAAGGTCCCTTGGGTGGCTCTGGTCTACACAGTTTTGTACGGCCAGGCTTGCCTTGGTTAATGGTGGCACATACGGTGCATGTGTCACACCATCTTTGAATGTCTGATGCCATTTGTGTGTGCATAATCGTGGTACAACTTTATCACTGGTTTCTGTAGGGCTTCTGGAACAATGTATTTATCGTCTCTTAAAATCATGCCTTCAGTGACCTTGACTAGTTGGACCTGTTGCAATGAGAAGTGACATTGATTGTATGGTGTCACTGTCACTTCTCCAACACAACACTAGGGGGAGCACTATCTACTCTCAGGCCTAAGTAAAGAGGACTTTACATTTATGCATTTATTTAATTTTAACTTAATAAAATTATTTTAATTAATTATTATATATTTTTTTCTTTTTTGAGTTAACCAGATCACCTAGGGAAATGAAGTATGGCCTACAGGTAGTGCCAGACTTGTGTTAAGTCTGAAAATTAGAATTTGTGGTTTCTAATTAAAATGTATGATGTTATGGTTAAAATTAATAGGATCATTTAGGATTATAATTTACACGTGTAATCTGCAATTGAGTTGATAAACCCATATTGTTGCAAAATGTAAACAGGAAGTGTAATTAATTATTAAATGTAATTAGAATTTTTGAATTCATAATTAATTATTACATTAATTTACGGCTTCTAAATCACTAGTTTTGGATTCCCATAATAGTAATTAAAATAATTTCCAAATTTAATCATTCCTCATTGTGTCATTAACATCATCATCAAAAAAAAATAATAATAATCTGTTATCTTAATTACTTGTAAACGAAATTAAAAATTTCTGGCCCTCTTGATAATAATAAAGGTTTTACTGTGATTGTTAAATTATAAGATCGCTTCTGATTAATCAATGGTTATGTTGAAATCATTTTATCAATTAAATTAATTTAAAATTAATTTGTAATCAATTATGACATTTAATTAACAATTAAAAATTCCTAACAATAGCAACTCATCCACTGAAGTGTTTAAAATCAGAAAAGCGGTTATAATTGAATGAAATCAAAATCACCCTATTATCAAGATGATGAGATAATACTAAATTATCTTCTAATAACCCACCAGTTATTAAGCTGGTAACGTTACCCACAAAATTGAAAAGACTTTAATCAAATGTTAATTCAACCGACCTGTGAAATTTGTGTCTAGAGCATTCTTCGCTTTTAGTTTGAGTCTCTAACTCGGTTTCATCCAGTGCTGCTGTGCTTTCCCTGAAAAGACATGTTTCTCGTCTAATTCTTATCCCCACCGGGTTTTTCGGTTCCGGTCTCAAAAGTGGGTATTCCGACCCGTACTACAAATGTGTCTATATGGTGTAAACAATATTTCCCTCAACTTCTAAAAGGCAAAAAAAAATACTTACCACAGCAGCTGGATATTGATGAGAAGGATATCAAACCTCACGTCCAAGGAGAGTTAAAGTCGAATGTCGCGGCTGTCGCGGCTGGAATGACGTACTCGTCTCTGCGAGAATCACGTTCTCGTCTTTGTGAGATCACGTCGGGGTCACCACTGTAAGAAGGGCCCGGCTGGAACGATCCAATGACGGCAGTCGTTCCGCGGGTGAAGGGCTTTCCGTGTTACGGTCTTTCCTTTTCACGACACAACAAGAACATTAAAATGGAACACTTCTTCTTATATATTTTATCTCGTTATTTCATCTGACTCCATAAATGAAAAGGTTTTAATGATATCTGTGCATCATTAAAATATGAAAACGAATGATTGATTATTCTTTTCAGCTCCGTTTAAT
The DNA here is from genome assembly GCA_027422435.1 of Schizopygopsis pylzovi. Lineage (NCBI taxonomy): Eukaryota > Metazoa > Chordata > Actinopteri > Cypriniformes > Cyprinidae > Schizopygopsis > Schizopygopsis pylzovi. The sequence goes on along the minus strand of JAPDDL010000293.1, from coordinate 27,077 downwards.
ACTTTACCCGCTCAGATGTAGGAAAACTATATCGCTCAGAGGCCCTGTTTTTCACAGGTCTCACGGACACAATCTCGTCAGGCCCGGTCGTCAATCAGAGGTAATTATGGTTATGTATCTAAGATTTGCCGTTAATTCACACGTACACAATCCTAGACATGGATAACCCCTTGGAGCCCCCTCAGAACTTTTAGTTTGTTTGTTTACTTCAGTAAAGGTTTTTGGCCATTATCAGATATGTTAGTAGGTCAATGTACAACACTCGTAATAACTTTGGATTGGTCAAATCCTTGTTTAAAGTAACATTAAATCAAAAGTCAGAGGTATGGGCGTACCCGAATTCAGTTTGACCAGACGGCGTTCGCCGTCCCTAAATGGAATTAACCCGCCCCTGCATCCGAAGTACACTTGAAAAGACGCCGGGTATTAGCCGTCACTAAACTGACGCAGGCTTGCGGAAATATACGAATCCGCTACTCTAATAGGGAGAAAGCAATCTTTAGAGGCAGTCAGAATAGAATCAAACGTTACAATTTATTAACCAGGTAATCGAAGCAATAATTCAAAACTCCAATGTTACAAGAATAGAATCATCAGTTAACAATACTACCTGGCAAATGAAAACTACACACAGCGATTTGTGCGGGCAGTCAGCCTACAGACTCCTGGAAATGAAACTACACACAAGTGATCTTGTGTGGGCAACCAGCTTACTAACGCCTGACCATACCTGGAACTGAAACTACACACAAGTGATCTGTGTGGGCAATCGACTTACTGACGCCCAGAACTTTGTGTCCCCTTTCCTTATATACTCAGATAATTCAATAAACTCACCAAATGGTGGTCTTGTTATTATAATTAGACTTCAGAATTTTGCAACCAAATGGCTCCTGATATCCTGTGGCAGGGAATGCTTATTTACATACAGGAGGTGTTTTGAATAGGAGATCAGGGGGAGAGGGCACATCCTTACGCTTTGCACTATACTTCTCATATTTCAGAACTTCCTTTAGCTTTTCATTATGATTGGGAGAATGAGACCATTTTACCAGACGCACTGAGACATTTCAAAAGATATCAAACATGTATGGTTACTTTTTTGTACATATTACATTGCATGGATTTTAGGTGATGAGGGGAGGGGGGGAAATGGTGACTACACCAGGTCCATCGTGCGGACCGTCAGCACCGAGTGTGGACCCCCCAGTGTGCTGCGTCCTTGCTGTTACATATGTAAGAGGTAGTTTCTGTTGATTACTGGCACCGGGCTTGCAGTTCCTCTCTGGGGAGGGTAGACATCATGGCACCGGGCTTACAACATCACCGAGGATCTCACATGGTCTGCTCACACAGATGCAGTGCTGAAGAAGGCACATCAGCGTCTCTTCTTCCTGAGACGGCTGAGGAAGTTTGGAACGAGCCCCAGAATCCTCAGGTCCTTCTACACCTGCACTGTGGAGAGCATCCTGACCGGCTGCATCACCGCCTGGTTTGGAAACAGCACCGCTGGCAACCGCAGGGCTCTGCAAAGGGTCGTGCGAACTGCCTGCCACATTGTTGGAGGTGAGCTTCCCTCCCTCCAGGATATCTACACCAGGTGGTGTACAAGGAAAGCCCGGAGGATTATCAAAGACTCCAGCCACCCGTCCCACAGACTGCTCTCTCTGTTGCCCTCAGGGCGACGTTTCCGCAGCATCCGATCACGCACTAGCCGACTGAGGGGCAGCTTTTTCCCTCAGGCTATCAGGCTAATGAACAGTCAGAAATAACTCACCTACATCACACTCCCACTCACACAACATGCCATGCACTGCACTTTAACACAGTTCAACTGGACTACACGCACACACTGCACTAACACAACCTATCTGCTATCACTGGACACCATACAATGCACATCCACGACACTGCATATGAATAATCTGTTGCACCTTTGCACATCTATCTGCTGCTCAACCAATCTGCTGTTAATTTATAATCTGTTGCACCTCACATTATTACTATGTATAGACTACATTATGTATAGATACTGTACATAATGTAGATGTGCCCATACGGTGTATAATGTGTCGCTGATAATTGAGTGTGTCTTTGTAGTACACTATGTGTACTGAGTATATGTATGTGTATTTTGCACATTGTCTTCTGTACAGTCTGTAAATATGTACTGTCCATATGTAAATTGTTGTTGTTTTTTTTGCACTGTCTGGAGCACTGTAGGTTCAGGTTCAAGGTTCTTTATTATTCGTCACATACACAATCATACAAGTATAATCAGTAGTGAAATGCAAGTAGAATTGAAGAAAAATACAGCATTTACATGAGGAAAGGGAGGAGAAAAAAATTATCCCCAGACTATGCTCCTTGGGGAGTACAGTGTGAGAACAGGAAAAACACCTCAGCAACACAAAAGCACATACACGACATAGCCACATGGGAAGTGAATCCGGCCCAGCAAGCAGCCATCTGATCCCGCAGCCACTGATCCGGCGCTGGTCAGACCCGCTTGACCAGGCCAGCGGATCGAAGCGAACAGAGGCGAATGGTCGGGGGGGGGGGGGCAATGTCTGTAATGTCTGTAGGATGGGGGAGGAACGCAAGAGTGTCACACTGCATTGCACTCCCGGAGTTTATACCAGCAACAGCCTTGCCAAGGCCACTGTAGGGGAGCCAGAAAAAGATAAGATTGTTTTGTCTTTGGGGCGAGTAAACATTCCAATTTTTGCAGGCTACTCTCTGTCCATTTTGTCCATTTTGGTCTCTATTTTAATCAATTTCCCTTTGTAAAGCCGTGAACTTCTCCTTGGTAGAATCCATATTGCGATTATAGTTCAGTCTCAATGCTGACCGCTCTTCCCACAGCTTCAATCATACGGGCAGCCTTGTGGGGCTTTGGACAGCTGTTCCCGTTTTCTGAATTCTTCGATAACCCAGGGAAAAGCCTAATCCAATCAGCAAAATACCTGTTATCATGGTTCCGAATAGGTAGATATCAATGTCCTCCACGGAAAGAGCTGCAAGACACACGATTCGCCACCTCTCCCACGCGCCATCGTATAGCCGGCTGCGAACGTTCCGTCAGGGCAGTCAGGTTCCCCGAAACCCAAGTTTCCATAGTGTCAATTGCATTAAGAGACCAGTTAATCCATAATATTTTAGTTTGGAGAGCAGTGCAGAGAGAGTCTCTCACGAGACAAGGGAGCAAAGCAGGGAAGATAAGGGTGAGGACGGGGAGAGAAAGCGACCGCCTCCGTTGAGAGCCAGAAGAGAAGAGTAAATGTAAATGCTCCAGTGCAGTTTTTTTGCACTGTCTGTCCATATGTAAATTGTTTGTTGTTTTTTTGCACTGTCTGTCCATATGTAAATTGTTTGTTGTTTTTTTTGCACTGTCTGTCCATATGTAAATTGTTGTTGTTGTTTTTTTGCACTGTCTGTCCATATGTAAATTGTTTGTTGTTTTTTTTGCACTGTCTGTCCATATGTAAATTGTTGTTGTTGTTTTTTTGCACTGTCTGGAGCACTGTAAATGCTCCAGTGCAGTTTATTTTGCACTGTCTGTCCATATGTAAATTGTTTGTTGTTTTTTTTGCACTGTCTGGAGCACGCTCATAAGAATTTCACTCACCAAGGCACTTGTGCTGTGGTGATGTGACAATAAAAGTGATTTGATTTGATTTGAAGTAGTGCTGTTCTCTGTGTCTGGTTGGGTCAGCTGTTGCTGACTGCTATTCAGGCTGAATCTGGTTTCTCTTTCTTTTCCCACTTACGATCCTCCTCTTTTCGTTGGAAGAACTCTTTCATCATCATTTTCATCAGCTTGTGTGAGTCGAAACACGGTGGTGTATTTTGTTCTTGTGTGGATTCAGTTTGAGGTCAGTTGGCTTGGAATCTTTGTGAATTTTTTAATTGAATCCTTGGACTGGTGCCGTCAGACATAGTGCCGTCCAGTGTTGTCGTCCACGCGGTCCATCCCAGCGGTCATACCTCTGTTTAGGTCGGGTGCCAGCGTGGGAATCTCGTTCTTTGTTGGACGAGGGTGTATTCCACTCTTTGGATGGCGGCTTGGCACTGTCTTGGGGTTGAGTGCCCTCTAAAGCCAACCCTTGACTTGGAGTGTTGAAGTCAAGAACTGCTGGTTTTTTTTCGCCCTTTTCATCTTTTGTTTGCGGTAGGCTTTCTGCGCCAAGTCTCGCAACTGCTGAGCATTCATTGTTCTTGGACAAGCGAGAATGCCAAAATGGTGGGTTACTGCTAGATGGAGGTTTCTTAGGAAGAGAGATTTGAAGTTCAGTTCGTCTTCCATGTCGGGTTCATTATGTGTTCCGATGTATGCTCATCTGAGTCAGCTGTAGTAGGCTTGAAGAGGTTTGTGACAGCTTTGTCTTGTCTCCAGGGCAGCAACTAAGCCTTGTTCGGATTCAGGATCGGCAAACACTTTAATGAGGGCTTCTCGGAGCAGTTGGTAATCAGTATTTATGTGAGCAGGCTTCCGGTCCAGGAAGCTGCACACTTCAGGGCTGGATTGTTCTGTTGTTCGGAGTAAATAGAGTCTATCTTTGTCATTAACGTTAGGTCTTGGAGATAAGCTTGAACATTTGGGCTATTTGGCATGCTGTGGGTGAATTTGCCAATGTTCCTGGCGAGCTTGTCAAGGTATTTTAGGTCCAAGCCGTGCGATCTGTGGCTGGCTGCAGCAGGTTCTTTTGGCTTTTTCGTGAGGTAAAGTTCTTCAGAGGGAACTGGTGAATGTTTCAACACCCCCTCCACCTTTTGCTAACGTGTCAGTCCAGGAACAGGTGACCCGGTCCTGCTCAGCAGGGGTTATGTCTGTGCGTGTCGTGTCCTCAACGGCTCACGACGTTTGGCGCGTGTCAGCTCCTGCTGAAGTTGTGCAGCATGCTTGTCGCTCAACTTGATGGTGGCAATGAGTATGTGACTTAAGGAGCTGGTGATCTTAGCTAATTCTTTGTGACTGTAGCTTTTACTTGGGTCTTATCCCATGAGGCTTGTTATGTTGTGATCCAGCTGGTCCTGTGTCTGATGTTTGAGTGTTTCAGCAGCCTTAGGGAGGAGGCCGTCTGTCGCAACACTTAGCAATATTTCCAGGTCCTCCCAGTGACCGACATGTTCTGTTGAACGAGACATGCTCTGGCGGGGTGAGGGAGATCCTGAACCGAAACCTTGAATAAGAACAAAGCAAAACAAAACAAAACAAACAAAGCAAAACAGGGTGTAAATGTGCAAAGTATAGTGTATGCTAATGTTGTGTGTGTAACACAGGTGAGTGTGATTCTCTGCAACTGTTATTCTCTGAAGAGCGTGCTTCTAATTTGTAGTCTCTGTGGGGAAACTTATTGAATCCTTATTCAAGGAAGAATTTAAGTCTAATACTAAGGTGAGGGAGAGGGACAAGAACAAAATATCTCTTTCTGGTAGCAGAGTTTCCACTTTTCTCCTTTTTTTGTTAAGTCTGATTTAGAATTATGCTTCTAGTCAGAGGATTGTAAATGGGTTTTATTTTTTTTGGTAATAACACTTTCATTGCTATTAAAATGTACTCTGTGGTGGAGGAAAACAATAGCAATTACAGCACTGGTCCCTTATTGGCAAAATTGACACCACAACACTAGTTAGAGTGTCCCTCTTGCATGCTTACAATTTTGCCGACACCTACCTTCTCGTTGACCTGTTTTAGCCTGGCGGGGCAGGATTTCACAAGAGAGTAGAATGTAAAGGGAAAGCAATTTTGAAACGTCGTCCTCAAGTTTCACAAAAACCTGTTCAATTGCTAAAGTTCTCTGCTTATGATCCTCCTGCAGGCAAAATGTGAGAATGGAAGAAAAGAGAAGAAGAAGAGTGAGGGTTTTCTCCCAATGTTAGGACTAGAACCAAATGGTGGCAGTGTGGTGGCGCTGAGTCAATACACTTATGGAGTTTGTCTTTGCTGTTTTAGTAGGGTAAAACGCAACAAGACTTAAGTATTGAGAAAAGCCTAATTTACCATAATCTTGGTGAGAAATTGAATTGGTCCAGCGGGGCCCAGCAGCAAGGCCCACTTCACCAACCAAGTAGTAGGGGGAGCGCTATCTACTATCCAGCTTAAACCAAAGTAAAAACTATACAATTTTAGCTGAGTTAATTAAATAACTGAAGGAGATAAAATAAGGCTTAACAGGTATAACCAGAACTTGATTGCAAATGAAATTGAAATTTGAAATTAGAAATTGTGGTTCCTAATCAAATTCAATGATGTTATCATTAAAATTGATAAGATCGATTAGGATTAAAATGGCTCAATAATGAGTCATTGAAATAGGGAAGCCCAACCCCTACTTAACTACAACTGACAATGTTTAATTTCAGAATATTATTGACATTTAAGGATTAAAATCTTAATGATGTTTGCCATTAAAATTACCAGAGCAATTACAATTGCACTGATCAGCAAATAGTGTTGCCCAATGTTCCCTCAAATTTTTTCTTGCTGAGCAAAACTTTTCTCTATTGGGAGGACATTTCGGTCACCTGAGCAGAAACATTCTTTATACAAGACCTGTACAGCACACACACAAAAAAGTGTGAACTTGAATGTGCTACTTTTATTTGATTTGAGCCTTGATTTTAACAAAATTATGTACATTTTAGGTTACATGAGAAAACTTTTTTTTTTACAGTATAATACACTGCTGTTCAAAAGTTTGATATTGAAGTTTCTTATGCTCATCAATGCTGTTTCTATTTGAAATATTATTGTAATTTAAAATAAAAGTTTTCTATTTTAATATATTATAAACTATAATTTAATCCTGTGAAGCAAAGCTGAATTTTCAGCATCATTAATCCTTTCAGTCTTCAGTGTCACATGATCTTCAGAAATCATTATATTATGCAGATTTATAATCAATGTAGGAAACAATTTTGCTGCTTAATATTTTTTGGGACCTGTGATATTTTTTCAGGATTCTTTGATAAATACAAAGTTAAAAAGAACAGTGTTTATTCAAAATATAAATTTTGTGTTACTATTCAAAAGTTTGGGTTAAGTAAATTTACCCCAAAAGCCACGTATTTGTAAAATACGTGGAAAGTAATACTTTTATTCATAAGGGATGTGTTAAATGGATAAAAGGTGATAGTAAAGACTTATATTGTGAGAAAAGTATTTTCTAAAAGTCAGAAATAATTATAATATGCTGATTTATAATGTGTTGAAACTGTTGTGTTGCTTAAATGTTTTAGGAACAAGTGATACTTTTTTATTTGATTCTTTGATGAATACAAAAAAAATAACAGCAAATGATGCTAAAAATACAGCTTTGCTTCACAGGAATAAATTGCATTTTAAAGTATATAAAACAGGAAACCATTATTAGAAATTGCGAAAATATTTCACAATATTACAGGTTTTTTTTCTGTATTTTGATCAAATAATTACAGCCTTGATGAGCAGAAGAGCGTCCATAAAAAACAAGGTCAATCAAATTATTTATTAGGTTTATGATATAGGCCTAACATAACATAATATAATATCAAAACAAACTGAAGCATTTAAACTGAAATCTGTAAGCTAAATATATATAAAACAACTTTAACATGTGAATACTTATATAGCTATCTAAACAATCCTATGAAGTGTAGTTTGCACAATAGACCTGTGTGTGACTGTATTGTAGAGCCTTGTCGAGAGAGAAGATGCACAAAATTATTGAGAAACGGCACATTCCTAAGAAACTTCTCCTACCAGCATCTGCAAGTCGTAAAAGGTTAATACATGAGCGATCTGCATTTAACTGGCTGGCCGGTTTCCTGCCCTAAGTCTCCTTATCTCAGGAGACCTCTAAAAACCAGGAGAGATTTGAGGTAATCATCTGTATTCCAGAACAGGACTTCACTGTGGCTTCTTATCACTTAAACATAATTCAACCAAAAATAGGACAAAGACTTCTTTATCTGGACATGGTCCAGGATGACTATTTAATGCATAATTCAATAATGGAGGACTGTTTTTATGGTGAGACTTCGAGGTTGAACCTCCACAGATACACATCAAAAGGTGACTTCCTGACCCCCGGAAAGCCCCTGTGGTCCTCTGGAATTCCATAGGAACTGTTTTTTTTTTGCATAAAAAGAGACTCAAATATTTATAAAGTGTTCCAAAATGACAAATAGTAATTGCTGCTGCAATCAAATTAAAGATATAAAATATATGGACAATAAATATTAAGGTCATATATATTGACCTTGTCATTTATAAGATTGCTGTGTAGTGGAACCTATGGTATTTTCTTAACCTGTGACGTATACATTTTCCCTCTAAACAGATCACTAGCATTTAGTTCATATGCTTGGTGTGCAGTGGTGGTCAGTAACGAAGTACAACTACTTCGTTACTGTACTTAAGTAAATTTTTCAAGTATCTGTACTTTACTGGAGTAGTTTTATTTTGAGTAACTTTTACTTTTACTTCACTACATTCCAAAGCATAAGATCGTACTTTTTACTTCACTACATTTCATAAAACATATCGTTACTCCTTATAATACATCACGTGCTCCGAGACGCAGAAGCGGTGTATGATTCATGAACAAACTGATTATTTTCAATGAACCTGTTCAATCGGTTCGCAAATCTCAACAAACGATTCATTCACAAACTGGAATGATCCGATTACAGCTGTTCTCGAGTCGAAAACTCACTGATTCAAATGATCCGTTTAGAGCGAGTCTCCAGTGAACTGAACTCACAAGTAAAGAACCGGGAGATCTTGTGAGCGCGCGCTACTGATGCTGTGAAAAGTAAGTTACTAATGTCGAATTTTAGTATTAATTATTGTAACTGAAAATAATATTTAGGTCAAAACTGTTAGTTGTTTGTGAACTAAATCTGCTGTAAAGGGTGATCTATTTAAGCCCACTGAAATGCTTGAATGCAGACAGATCAACATCAGTGTCTCTAACGTTATGTTTTAGGTCAAAAAACAAAACATTAAAATAACACCGATTAAATAAAATAACTCATGCACGTTCATATTCCCCGCTGCTGTAACGTTAGCAGTTTTATTAAAATGCTATGCATTTAGACCTATGTGACGTCTGTTTTTATATTGTTTATCAACAGTATACATTTTTATATTGTTTAGATCAACTAGCCGAGTAGACAGATATGAATGTTTATTCATAACCATACTGAAAATAAGTAAATATTGTTAGCTGATGCTAACTGTTTAGCTAACAAGCTTGCTGGTGCTAAGTTGAGGATTTTTTTTGATATAAAGTCCAAATATCTTTATTCAGCCACCTAGATAGATTCCATCTGAGGGAAAAAGAAAGGATGTGATGTTCAGAACATAGTAACTACAGTAATTATCAGAGTGGGAAGTGATGCCCTCTGGGGGCATTTGGCCAGGGGTGTTTTTACACCACAGACAAGGTTTGAGAAGAAAAAAAAATCATTATGAAAATATAATTAGATTTTACTTAAAATGTTCTTCCTAATTTCAGGCCTAATTCTCATGTCATATATAACTGACGTTCTGCAAAACAACAAGTTCTAAAACACTTTTTTCTTACTGGTGAAGATTAGATGGTGAAATCTGTTTTCTCTCAGGTACATGGCAGTGTAAGCTTCACAGAGAACATTACTACATCACTCTCATCAACGTAGTCCATATCAACAACATATATATCTTGACTCTATATAGTGGTTATTTTGGGAAAAACCCAGGTATTTTGGGCAGTATGATTATAAAAATATGTGCTAATATAAAATTAAATAAAGTAGTCTATATAAAATTGCAAAATAAATCTGTCTATCAGTACTTTTTTACTTAAGTACATAAAAAATTGAGTACTTTTGTACTTTCACTCGAGTAAAAGTGAAAAAGCAGTACTTTTACTTTTACTGGAGTAATATTTTATTATACGTATCTGTACTTTTACTCAAGTACTTGATCTGTGTACTTTGCCCACCACTGTTGGTGTGATTATTTAGAATTTATGGTTTTTTTTTTATCTTTGCCTTAACCTGTGTAATAGATACAAATTAGTATATATACTTTGGGTGTGTCAAATACTGAATGTTTGATGTTGATTGAAAGCTGATTTCGTTATGGATGGAAGTTGACTTTTATCATCATAATGTATGATTACAACATATATAGAAATCTGCTTTCAATATTTCCTTTATGGAATAAAATAACTAAGCCAATAAGGTAGGCACAGAAAAAAAGCCGGGCAGGGCAGGGCTCCGCCCCACAAGAACAATCTGATTGGGACAGTCGCCCATGGGTGGACCCAAATTGGGCCATTTAAAATGGACACAAAAGCTTTGTTCTTGGCTCGCTTGCTTGCTCACTTGCTGGTCCGCTTGAAACTTCGATTTCGTCTTCACTGATCGTGCTGGGAAGTGCTCGATCACCGCCTTACCATCAGGCTGACGAACCTAAAGAACTCAAAGACGTTGTCAAATTTCTCACTGAAGAAATGTAATACCTGAAGCCGTAAGAACTCTAAAACAAACTTCCTAAGAGCGTCATCACATCACAAAGAAACCGCCAATCATCCCCAGTGACATCACGCAACGACACAACCAGCAGCCCCGGAGGTATCCATCAACCACACAGAAACATGCGGGAACACGAGATCAGCTGTCAAACTCAACTGAAAGCAAGTAAAATAAACAAGTTTTGTTGAACATTGAACATTGAACAACAAATGAACATTGTTGCTGGAAACTGGTGAATTGATCTGTAAGCTGTAAGATAGCGAAGTCTCTGTTGTGATCTACCTCTAGTAAAGCTACAAGATAGCAAAAGAGTGCTAGACTTAAACTTTCTTCTAAACGCAAAACACCTGTCCTGTGTGCGTGTGTGTGTGTGTGTGTGTGTGTGCGTATATATGTGTGTGTGTTGTAGTGCCATGTCGGCATGAAGACACACACGCAGAGAATTAAAACAAACAGACATTATTAATTACTCCTGATCCTCTCACTGCAGAAAGTGAGATGGTCACCTGACCTACGTCACTAACTCCTCAAGGCGCCTCAGTGTCTGCATACCAAGCACCATTCCCACCCTCATCCAGCACAAAATCGCGCCCTTTTTCATCAGACAGACAAAGGAACACGATGTACATAGAGGATTCCTGACTTTTTAAACTATCTACACAAGAAACATATGGATATTAATGTTGTACTCTTTCTCTCATATGCTTGTGTGAATATAAACTACTTAAGAAATGTGGGATGAGTTTTATGCGTGCCTTAAACTGTGTAATCCGGGTAATGTGTGTGTGTGTGTGTCAAATGCGATGTTTGGTCTCTAAAAGAAGCTGGCATCGTAAGTAACAAATGATGTTGATGACCGTTAAACTTTAGCATCATGTATGATTACACACGTATAAAAGATCTGTAAGTTTATCTTTCACGGAATGAATGAAATATCAGATGACGTGGGCATGGCCCCAGAAACCATGGACATGGGCGGGGCTCCGCCCCATACGGACACTCGGATTCGACCAGCCGCCTGTGGGCGGGTCCAAAACCGGACAGTTTAAAAGCAAGGCGTCAGTGTGCAAAACGCTCTCTCTCTTACTTCTCCTGTTCATCGCTCTCCCACTCGCGTAAGGACGACCCAGACGGTCCGCTGGACTCTCGCCTTAAGACCGGCTGAGACAAACTAGGCGAATCAAAGACTTTGTAAACGCCGTAACTTCGCAGAACCAGCAGCGTAACGACACTTTCATCCCAACGCAGAACCAGCATCAAATAGCCTCCGTGATTCCAACACGGCTTCTCGGTGACGTCACGCAACAGCGACGCGAGCCAGCGGAGTTTCCCAGAGCAACACATGGAAACCACGTGGAAACTGAATCAAAGCAACAGCCTGCTTAACCAACAAAAGCAAGTATCTCAAACTGAGTCTCTATTTCTAACTTAACTGGTAAATTGATCTGAACGCAGTAACAAAGCATAAGCATTTGTTCGTGATCTTTCCTGTTGGTTTAAGTTCAAAATAGCTAAGAGGGCTATTTTAACTTTCTGAGGTTACCGCAAAACCCATGTATGTATGTGTGCGTATGTTTGTGTTTTATTAGTCAGTCCCTGTATGTTAGAATATTAGTCAGTCCCTGTATGTTAGAATATTAGTATTGTAAATAAACCTTGTTTCATTTTATAAAGAATTGTCTCTGGAATGTGATTTTCAAGTATTTTATCCTTCTTGCCACAAAGATAACGTTGCCTAGCTCGAATTTGAGAGATTATTACTCTCGTTTTATTGTTACCGTGGCCACGAGGCAAGAGAAACGAGATTAATAGGATATACTGATGTTAGTGATCGCTGGACGACCACTTAATAAAGTATAAATTGTAAGTTAAATATTAATATTACTTTAATCAAGCAATATTGAATCTTTAACAAATAATTCCCGGAGCTGAAATAATAGCTTCATATAAAATTGCATTACAGTGTGTATAATGTGTTTTAGTAAGTTTAGTCCATCATGTATTGTAGAATAACAGTTAGTAAATAAACCTCTGTTTCATGTAAAAAAAATGGTGTCTTATGATGAGTGATTTTCAAGTTTTAAACTATTTGCTAAAGATCGCGTTAACTAGCTCAAAATATGATAAAGTACTAATTTTGTTCGTTTTATCGTTGGCCACGAAGTAAGATAACCGAAATTGTTAAAGATATACTGATGTTAATGGTCGCTGGATGAGCCCGGATGTCAGTAATTTTTTTTTTATTGAATGAGGATAAGAAAGAAGTTATATTGTTCACCTCCTGACCTGGATCTAGGTCTTTTAAAACCATTTGTGAAGCCTTCTGTAAAAAACTTGGGAGTTGTAATGAATAGGGATTTTAAACTGGATAAACATATTAATTTGGTAATTAAATCTAGTTTTTTCCAGCTGAGGCAACTTTCTAAGCTTAAATCTTTCCTGTTTTTTAAAGACTTAGAAAGAATTATACACATTTTTATATCATCCCCTCTTGACTACTGTAATAGACTTTATGTAGGCATTGGTAAGGCTTCCCTTACCAGACTAGAGATGGTTCAGAATGCCGCAGCTCCTTTGTTAATGGGAACACGAAAGCGGGATCATATTACTGCCAAAAAAGTGCTTTATAAATAAACTTTGACTTGACTTGACTTCACCAGCGCTCTGCTCCTCATCCATCCCGGGCCGGGTAAGCCCTTTCTAGTAGAAGATGACGCTTCGACCTCAGGGGTAGGAGCGGTTCTATTTCAGCAGCAGGGGACTCCAGCCAAACTCCATCCATGCGCCTTCTTCTCAAGCAAACTCAGCCCGGTGGAGATGAACTACGACATCGGCAACAGGGAACTTCTAGCCATCAAACTGGCTTTGGAGGAATGGAGGCATTGGTTGGAGGGTGCGCAACATCCATTCATCATCCTCACAGACCATAAGAATCTGCAATATCTACGTGATGCAAAAAGATCCCCGACATGCCCGGTGGGCGCTGTTTTTCACCCACTTCAATTTCACAATCTCCTATCGTCCAGGTCCCAAAAATGTGAGAGCGAATGCTCTCTCCCATCTCTATTCCCCAGAAGAGGTCTGTAAGGGACCAGAACCCATCATTACAAAATAAAATTATCTTCAGCCCTATCCTGTGGAATCCCCAGTCAGACACCCCCTCCATCAATTACTGGTTCCAAGAGAGCGAGAGAAGCTGGGACACCGCTGACCATCAACTAAAGCGGGCAGTGCGCAGGCATAAGATGACAGCAGACCTTAGAAGATCTGAAGCTCCCACTTACCAACCTGGACAGAAGGTCTGGCTGTCAACAAGGGATATCCGAATGCACCTGCCCTGCAAGAAGTGAAGTCCCAGATACGTTGGCCCCTTCACAATCACCAGACAGATCAACCCGGTCAACTACCTATTGCAACTCCCTCCTCAGTACAGAATTCATCCTTCTTTCCATGTCTCATTACTTAAGCCTTACCACTCTCCTGTTTCTCCCTCCACAGAGCCTGGCCCGACAGAGGAACCCCCTCTTCCTTCGATTCTGGAGGACAGCACCATCTACAAGGTCAATGAGATCTTGGACACCTGGCGCTGTGGTGGTCAGCTAGAATACCTAGTAGATTGGGAAGGATATGGCCCGGAAGAATGGTCTTGGTTTCCGAGAAATTACATCCTGGACCCAACACTTCTGGAAGAGTTCCATTCAGGCCGTCCTGACCGACTGCCCCACCGAGGAAGAGGTAGATCACAACGACGTCGGGGTCATCGGCCCTCAGGAGTGGGCTGTGGAGAGGGGGTTACTGTCACGGATCATCCAGGCTCGCTCACTTCCCAACCACAATGCACTCCATCACCTGAGTATTAATGATACACACCTGCACGTCATCAGCACCCTCATCAGCCAGCATATAAAAGCACACACCTCACACCAGTTCAATGTCTGAGCTCACTTCTTCGAAGTGAACTAATGCTGCTAAAGCTAGTTACCTGTTTACTTACATTTTATACCCTACTTACCTCCTGTGTCATCTCCAGCGTGTTCTTCCCAGCTCTACTCCATTGTCCATTTCTCCCAGGATTTCCACAAGTCTATCTCCATCGTCCAGGACTATGAGGTGTGTTCTCCGGTCCCCTTGTCCACGAGTTCCTGTGAGGGCAAGGGAACTTCCATTATCACCCTCATCTACTACAAACACTACTGTGCTTATTCATTGAACTTGTTACTCACCTCCATAGTCAACCCGCTGACTCCACCGATTGCAATAAAACTCACCTGAAGTATTCTTACCATCTATCTGAGTCTGCTTACCTAACAGCTAAAGGTCAACTTTCATCCACACCAAACTATTGCTAACGAAACCAGATTTTCTTCAACATTAAAAATAAAGTATTTGGCATACGCAAAGTACATATACTAATTTGATCTACTAAATGGGTAAAGGCATAGATTAAAATATCTTAAATTCTACTAACCACACCAAGCATATCAAATACATTAAGCACGCCATTTGTGGACATATTTGCTCTAATAGCAATGTGAATAAACAAATTTCTTTTTTTTAGAAATCATCTATGCAAGTTTGAATTTCTTTATCTGACAAAGAAGATAAAAAGAGCGCGTTCTCTTGGGATGCAAGAAAGAAACGGGGGGGGGGGGGATGTCCTGAGGTGAGAATGTCATGTTGTGTTGATCTGGTGATTTTCTTAGCTCAGACGGAGCTATAAGTCAATCTTTTGTGTTTATCAGAATAGTAGTTTATGCATAAAAGGGTCGTGAGCCGTTTGTTTCTGGGATATCTCCAGATAAGCAGTTCTTTGTTCTTTAGATTTTTATTTATGCCGAAGTTAGTCAGGAACAACACTGAAGTTCTGTTCCTAAGAACGTCATATCTGGAAAAGGTCAGTTATTGCTGTCACAGTGCATGCAGATCCAGAATGTGGCTCTCTAAATCTCTTCCTTTCTGTGTCTTTTGCAGAGGTAAGCAGGGCAGGAAGCTAGTCAGTCTATGGTTGATAATTTATTACTTTTTAAGTGAATAAGCTTCAAGCAACTGGCTGAAAAGGTCCTTGCTTGTTTCTTGTGAAGCTTGAATCAGCAGCCTTCGGGATTATCAGCCATAAAGCTTTAGCCACACTGACTGTCCTCCAGACAAAACGACGGAAAATGTGTTAGAATATTTCCTCTTCTATGTTCATTTTTTCTTTTTTTCAGGAAAAAAACTCTCATAGCAAAGCAACGGCTTGAAGATAATTTTGCAAACTGGAATGTGTTGGCCAATCATTTGAGCCTGTGTTTGTGTTTCTGACTCAAAAAGCATTTAAATTCACAATTTAATATTAAGACTTTGTTTCAATTTGGAAACCTTTCAATGGATTCTCAAGTAACACTTGTGAAAAATAAGTTAACTTAACCGTATTTACTGTGCACTTTTAGTGTAATTGCAATCTTAAAAGGATATATATATATATATGAAGAGCTCTTTTCCAAAACGCTATAAATCCATTTTAATAGTTTTCATGAAAATGACATTTTTTTACCTAGACCCATACATTTTGTTAATATCCAATTTATCCTGTTAAAATGGTCTGTTGGCTCAGTCTGAACATGTTAAACAATGATTGTTAAATGAAACAACAATATTGTCGATTATAAATGCAAAGTGTTTATTTTTAATTTTTTCAAAACGCTACAAATCCATCCTTTTTTTTATGTTGGTTTATGTCTTAAAAAAAAAAGAGAACATGCAACATATGACATCAGGGACTCATACTATAAACCGGTCGCACCAGCCTTGTGTTGATGTAACCCCCCCGGGTCCGCACCATCACACCGAGCGGGTCTCGAACCTGGGTTTCCGGTGTGGGATGCGGGCGCTCTAACAAGGAACGCCAAAGGCTACAGCCTCTAGCGTCAATCGGTTAAACACCTCCTTTTATTTTTCGAGATTTTCTTTGTCCAGTCTGCGTTTTCTACCCCCAGGTGTAGGTCTCACTGGCTCATCCAGGCCATCAAAAGTGTTATTAGAGTTTAAAGCACTCATTTTGAAGACTGACACAAACAAAACAAATGCTTCAAAGCGTCGTCATGTTGGATTGCATCGAACAAATTTTGATTGGTCGAGAGGATATATCGCATTTAGGCTAAAAACAGGTTTGGCGCTTATAGCGGTTTGGAAAAGAACTGCATCTTGCAGTACATTTTAAACAAGGAAATATAGCGATTTGACATGAAACATTGATGGAGCAGTGAATAGGTTCAGTACACAGCAAAATGGCATGACAAACTCATTTTTTTTAAATTTGGCGTTTATCGCGTTTTGGAAAAGAGCTCTTCATATATATATATTCTTTTAAGATGTAACATGTAAGTGGCTTAAGTTTAATCTGTTAGATTATATATATATATAATCTAACAGATTCAATTTATATATATATATATATATATATATATATAATCTAACAGATTAAATTTATATATATATATATATATATATATATATATATATATATATATATAATCTAACAGATTAAACTTAAGCCACTTACGTGTACTTAAAAATAAAGACAGTTTCATGACAACAAGTAAGTCAAGATGGCGCCGAGGATGGCAGTCGTGTTGCGTGCTCCGGGAAAACTTTGCAGTTTTTCGTAAGTTTTATTTGTTTTTTTGTTGTTTTACGTGTTAGATGTTGTTAGTATAACTGTCTACGATAGAGACACGCTTTTGAACATTGGTTCCTCCGTCGCGCAACGCAAACCGGACTTTGAGTTTTTGAATGCCGGTGGATTGTTCACAGACACCGCATCAGAGCCTTTTATCTGGGTCGCGCAATTGAGGAAACGCCGCCGACGCCGAAAAAGAGGAAAAAGAGCTGGCGTTCTCGTCAGACTGAGACGCCGTGCTTTCCGACATCCTCTTCCAATCATTTTACTGGCCAACGTTCAGTCACTGCATAACAAACTCTGTGAATTGCGGGCGCGCATCTCATACCAACGAGAAACAAGGGACTGCTGCGTTATTTGCCTCACAGAAACCTGGATGTCTGCTATGGTTCCAGACTCAGCCATCGAGCTCACGGGCTTCTTCGTGCACCGCTCGGATAGAACAAAGGAGCTCACAGGGAAAAGCAGAGGTGGAGGTGTTTGTTTCTATATTAACAACTTGTGGTGTGATGAAAGGAACATACACTCTATTAAATCCTTCTGCTCCCCCTGATCTGGAATTTCATAAGCTTCTGTGTCGACCATTCTGGCTACCGAGGGAATTTACAGCGATCATAATCACGGCTGTTTACATTCCTCCTCAAGCCAACACAGACCAGGCACTCAAGGAACTGTACAGGAATATAAGTGAGCAGGAAATCACGCACCCAGATGCAGCTTTTATTATCACGGGGGACTTTAATAAAGCCAACTTCAGAACAATAGCTCCAAAATACTTTCAACACGTCACCATCAACACGCGTGGAGATCGTACACTCGACCATTGTTACTCCCCCTTCCGGGACGCATACAAGTCCCTCCCCCGCCCACCTTTCGGCAAATCGGATCACTCTTCCGTTCTGCTCCTGCCTGCTTATAGGCAGAAACTGAAGCGTGAAGCACCCGCCCTCAGGACAGTCCAATGCTGGTCGGACCAATCGGACGCTATACTACAGGACTGTTTTGATCACGTGGACTGGGACATGTTCCGGGCAGCGTCTGATGACGACATAGAGGCGTATTCAGATACGGTCACGTGTTTCATCAGGAAGTGTATAGATGATGTAGTTCCGACCAAAACAATCCGTATCTACCCCAACCAAAAACCGTGGATTAACAGCGATGTTCGATCAGCCTTGTCAGCGCGGACATCTGCATATAAATCCAGAAACTCTGACGATCGGAAACAAGCCAGTTACGATCTCAGGAGATCCATCAAAGCAGCCAAACGAACATATAAAAACAAAGTTGAGGAACATTTCAACAACAATAATCCAAGAAGCATGTGGCAGGGCATTAACAACATCACAGGCTTTAAAGGGAATAAACCAGCTACTGTGAACATTGCCGCCTCTCTACCGGACGAGCTCAACACCTTTTATGCTCGGTTCGAGGCTGATAACACCGCCCACACAGAGAGCGTTCACACGGCTGCAGCAGAAGAGGTGACTCCACTCACGCTTTCTGTTGCGGATGTAACCCGATCCTTTAAACGGGTGAACATCCGTAAAGCCGTAGGCCCAGATGGTATACCAGGCCGTGTGCTCAAAGCATGCGCTTTCCAGCTAGCCGGGGTTTTTACAGATATTTTCAATCTGTCCCTCTCTCTGTCTGTGGTTCCCGCATGCTTCAACAAATCCACCATTGTGCCCATACCAAAGAAAAATAAAATCACATGCTTGAACGACCGGAGGCCCATTGCTCTGACCTCCATCTTCAGCAAGTGTTTTGAGAAGCTCGTCAGAGAACACATCTGCTCTGTGCTGCCTGCTTCACTGGACCCACTACAATTTGCATACCGCAGTAACCGTTCCACAGACGATGCTATTGCCTTCACCCTGCACACTGCTCTCTCCCACCTGGAAAATAAGAACACCTATGTGAGGATGCTGTTCGTGGATATAGTTCGGCATTTAACACCATAGTGCCTGCCACACTGGTTGCGAAGCTCCAGACTCTAGGACTGAACAGATCTCTGTGCAGCTGGATCCTGGACTTCCTGACAGGCAGAAGTCAGGTGGTCAGAATGGGCAACAACACATCATCTCCCCTGATCCTCAACACTGGTGCACCGCAGGGTTGCGTCCTCAGCCCACTCCTGTACTCCCTGTACACACACGACTGTACAGCAGCACACAGCTCCAATGTCATTGTCAAATTTGCTGATGACACAACGGTGATAGGCCTGATCACCGACAACGATGAGACGGCCTACAGAGAGGAGGTGAGTACCCTGACTAAATGGTGTCAGGAGAACCACCTCTCACTCAACATCGACAAGACCAAGGAGCTGGTGGTGGATTACAGGAGACAGAGCAGAGAACACACACCCATCACCATCGACAAGACACCTGCGGAGCGGGTGAGCAGCTTTAAGTTCCTCGGCGTTCACATCACCGAGGATCTCACATGGTCTGCTCACACAGATGCAGTGCTGAAGAAGGCACATCAGCGTCTCTTCTTCCTGAGACGGCTGAGGAAGTTTGGAACGAGCCCCAGAATCCTTAGGTCCTTCTACACCTGCACTGTGGAGAGCATCCTGACCGGCTGTATCACCGCCTGGTTTGGAAACGGCACTGCTGGCAACCGCAGGGCTCTGCAAAGGGTCGTGCGAACTGCCCGCCACATTGTTGGAGGTGAGCTTCCCTCCCTCCAGGATATCTACACCAGGCGGTGTACAAGGAAAGCCCGGAGGATTAACAAAGACTCCAGCCACCCGTCCCACAGTCTGCTCTCTCTGTTGCCCTCAGGGCGACGTTTCCGTAGCATCCGATCCCGTACTAGCCGACTGAGGGACAGCTTTTTCCCCCAGGCTATCAGGCTAATGAACAGTCAGAAATAACTCACCCACATCACACTCCCACTCACACAGCATGCCATGCACTGCACTTTAACACAGTTCAACTGGACTACACGCACACACTGCACTAACACAACCTATCTGCTATCACTGGACACCATAAAAGCACACCCACGACACTGCATATGCATAATGTTGCACCTTTGCACAACTATCTGCTGCTCAACCAATCTGTTGTTAATTTATAATCTGTTGCACCTTCACATTATTACTATGTAGGCTATAGACTACATAATGTATAGATAGTGTACATAATGTAGATGTGTACATACGGTGTATAATGTGTAGTTGATAACTAAGTATGTCTTTATAGTACACTATGTGTACTGAGTATATGTATGTGTATTTTGCACATTGTCTTCTGTACAGTCTGTAAATATGTACTGTCCATATGTAAATTGTTGTTTTTTTTTTTTTTTTTTTGCACTGTCTGGAGCACGCTCTTAAGAATTTCACTCACCAAGGCACTTGTGCTGTGGTGATGTGACAATAAAAGTGATTTGATTTGATGATTCTTATTCTTAACACACCTTTAAAAAGTGTACTTTGTAATAATGTCAAATTAAGAGTGTAAATTCAAAGTACAACGTTTTGGAAGGATTTTTCACTTAGTGGGGAAGAGTCTGAGCAAAGCTTAAGACTGTTTGGTATTTGTGTTAAGAGCACATTACTGACAATAGATTTTTAAAATCTTTGTTTTTATTGTTGTGATTATAATGATAATTTAACTTCATTTTAAGTAAAGCACCTTGGATTACCATTATGTATGAAATGTGCTATATAAATAAACTTTCCTTGCCTTGTCTTGCCTTGCCTTGCCTTGCCTTACAGTTTAAATCATTGTTTTAATAATTATTTATCATGATTTAAGGAAGTACACTTATGCGTTGACTAACATACTAAAGCACTTGGTTATAATTGTAACTGTAGTGAACTGTAGTTAAACTATAGTTTAACTGTTTTTAGATATTATATTTTGAATGTAGTAAATTGCAACTTCATCATTACAATTATGAATAAAAAATGCACGCATGCACGCACGCACACATGCACACACACATATGCATACGCACACCCACACACACCCACACATTGTTTTTTATGGTTTATGGGGACTCTCCATAGGCGTAATGGTTTTTATACTGTACAAACTGTATGTGCTATTGCCCTACACTTACCATACACCTAAACGTAGGCCTCACAGGAGACCGTGCATTTCTACTTTACCCCGAAAAAACTCACTCTGTATGATTTATACGTTTTTTGAATTATGAGGACACTGAAAATGTCCCCATAAATCACCTTCTCCTTGTAATACCTATGTCAAACCCGTGTCATTAAATAAATTTGTTTCCTCAATCCACATAAACATGCACACACACACGCACACACATATATATGAACAGTGTGTATTATGCTGGGCTAGAATACTGGATAAAGGCAAATGTGGAAGAGCACAAAGACACACAGCAGCTATCCGGAGTCCACAATTAAACCTTGAAATGTGCACCATAATATAAAAGTGTGCTTCGAGAACACTCATTACAGATGTGATCAAAACCAACATTTAACTTCCCTTTATGATGCGTCTGTGTGCCAACAAGATAAAAGAGAGGAAGAAAAAAAAGAGACGTGTACCTTCAAACTGACCAAAATAATAACACTAAATCAGCAGCGAAGTCTCGATGTGGGCCACGCTCCATGCTCTGATTACTGTGATCTTTTAGTTCGGTAAAGTTGGCAAGATATTCACAGATTGGACTTTTCCGGATCAATAACTCGCGAGCAAAACGTTTTTACGACACAAATGACACCTCTTTTTATTCGTAGTGATGTAGTAAACAAGCTACAAGTGTGTTTTCCTCAAAACAAGCTTTCCTCCGCTCCGTGCAAAATACATTGATCTAAATGCGCTGGCGTCTGAGAGACAAGTCCTAAGGGACCGTCTGCAAAGTGCGAAACGCGAAAAACGTCACTAATAAAATACTCAATACCTTCACAGTAACACATTGTAGTGTCACCAAATTTAGTACACGCGTCACTGCTCTCCTGCTGGTTATACTACAACAGTTATTATTTTTTTATATTGCTTTTACACATTTTTTATTATTTTTTATTATGAAAAATAGTTAATAACTTTACTGTAACACACTGTACTTTCACCAAAATCACTTCACACATCAGTGCTCTACTGCTGGTTATACTACAACACTTATTTAGAAAATATATTATTTGGCATATTTTTTATGATTATTTATTATGAAACAAAATTAATAACTTTACTGTAACACACTGTACTTTCACCAAAATCACTTCACACATCACTGATCTTATGTTGGTTATACTACAACATTCATTTTGAAAATAATTGCTTTGGCATATTTTTAAGATTATTTAATATGAAACAAAATTAATAACTTTACTGTAACACACTGTACTTTCACCAAAATCACTTCACACATCACTGATCTTATGCTGGTTATACTACAATATTCATTTTGAAAATAATTGCTTTGGCATATTTTTTATGATTATTTATTATGAAAAAAGTTAATAACTTTACTGTAACTCACTGTACTTTCACCAAAATCACTTCACACATCACTGATCTTATGCTGGTTATACTACAACACTTATATTGAAAATATATTATTTGGCATATTTTTTATGATTATTTATTATGAAACAAAATTAATAACTTTACTGTAACACACTGTACTTTCACCAAAATCACTTCACACATCACTGATCTTATGTTGGTTATACTACAACATTCATTTTGAAAATAATTGCTTTGGCATATTTTTTATGATTATTTATTATGAAACAAAGTTAATAACTTTACTGTAACTCACTGTACTTTCACCAAAATCACTTCACACATCACTGATCTTATGCTGGTTATACTACAACATTCATTTTGAAAATAATTGATTTGGCATATTTTTTATGATTATTTATTATGAAACAAAGTTAATAACTGCACTGTAACACACTGTACTTTCACCAAAATCACTTCACACATCACTGATCTTATGTTGGTTATACTACAACATTCATTTTGAAAATAATTGCTTTGGCATATTTTTTTATGATTATTTATTATGAAAAAAATTAATAACTTTACTGTAACTCACTGTACTTTCACCAAAATCACTTCACACATCACTGATCTTATGTTGGTTATACTACAACACTTATTTTGAAAATATATTATTTGGCATATTTTTTATGATTATTTATTATGAAACAAAATTAATAACTTTACTGTAACACACTGTACTTTCACCAAAATCACTTCACACATCACTGATCTTATGTTGGTTATACTACAACACTTATTTTGAAAATATATTATTTGGCATATTTTTTATGATTATTTATTATGAAACAAAATTAATAACTTTACTGTACCACACTGTACTTTCACCAAAATCACTTCACACATAACTGATCTTATGTTGGTTATACTACAACACTTATTTTGAAAATATATTATTTGGCATATTTTTTATGATTATTTATTATGAAACAAAATTAATAACTTTACTGTAACTCACTGTACTTTCACCAAAATCACTTCACACATCACTGATCTTATGTTGGTTATACTACAAAATTATTTTGAAAATATATTATTTGGCATATTTTTTATGATTATTTATTATGAAACAAAATTAATAACTTTACTGTAACACACTGTACTTTCACCAAAATCCTTCACACATCACTGATCTATGTGGTTATACTACAACATTCATTTTGAAAATAATTGCTTTGGCATATTTTTTATGATTATTTATTTGAAAAAAGTTAATAACTTTACTGTAACTCACTGTACTTTCACCAAAATCACTTCACACATCACTGATCTTATGTGGTTATACTACAACATTATTTTGAAAATAATTTTTGGCATATTTTTTATGATTATTTATTATGAAAAAAATAATAACTTTACTGTAACTCACTGTACTTTCACCAAAATCACTTCACACATCACTGATCTTATGTGGTTATACTACAACACTTATTTTGAAAATATATTATTTGGCATATTTTTTATGATTATTTATTATGAAACAAAATTAATAACTTTACTGTAACACACTGTACTTTCACCAAAATCCTTCACACATCACTGATCTATGTGGTATACTACAACATTATTTTGAAAATAATTTTTGGCATATTTTTTATGATTATTTATTATGAAAAAAATTAATAACTTTACTGTAATCACTGTACTTTCACCAAAATCACTTCACACATCACTGATCTTATGTTGGTTATACTAAAACACTTATTTTGAAAATATATTATTTGGCATATTTTTTATGATTATTTATTATGAAACAAAATTAATAACTTTACTGTAACACACTGTACTTTCACCAAAATCACTTCACACATCACTGATCTTATGTTGGTTATACTACAACATTCATTTTGAAAATAATTGCTTTGGCATATTTTTTATGATTATTTATTATGAAACAAAGTTAATAACTTTACTGTAACTCACTGTACTTTCACCAAAATCACTTCACACATCACTGATCTTATGCTGGTTATACTACAACATTCATTTTGAAAATAATTGCTTTGGCATATTTTTTATGATTATTTATTTTGATAAAAGTTAATAACTTTACTGTAACTCACTGTACTTTCACCAAAGTCACTTCACACATCACTGATCTTATGCTGGTTATACTACAACACTTATTTTGAAAATATATTATTTGGCATATTTTTTATGATTATTTATTATGAAACAAAATTAATAACTTTACTGTAACACACTGTACTTTCACCAAAATCCCTTCACACATCACTGATCTAATGCTGGTTATACTACAACATTCATTTTGAAAATAATTGCTTTGGCATATTTTTTATGATTATTTATTATGAAACAAAATTAATAACTTTATTGTAACACACTGTACTTTCACTAAAATCACTTCACACATCACTGATCTTATGCTGGTTATACTACAACACTTATTTTGAAAATTATTATTTGGCATATTTTTTATGATTATTTATTATGAAACAAAATTAATAACTTTACTGTAACACACTGTACTTTCACCAAAATCACTTCACACATCACTGATCTTATGTTGGTTATACTACAACATTCATTTTGAAAATAATTGCTTTGGCATATTTTTTATGATTATTTATTATGAAAAAAGTTAATAACTTTACTGTATCTCACTGTACTTTTACCAAAATCACTTCACACATCACTGATCTTATGCTGGTTATACTACAACACTTATTTTGAAAATATATTATTTGGCATATTTTTTATGATTATTTATTATGAAACAAAGTTAATAACTGTACTGTAACACACTGTACTTTCACCAAAATCACTTCACACATCAGTGCTCTCCTGCTGGTTATACTACAACACTTATTTTGAAAATAAATTATTTGGCATATTTTTTATGATTATTTATTATGAAACAAAATTAATAACTTTACTGTAACACACTGTACTTTCACCAAAATCACTTCACACATCACTGATCTTATGTTGGTTATACTACAACATTCATTTTGAAAATAATTGCTTTGGCATATTTTTTATGATTATTTATTATGAAACAAAATTAATAACTTTACTGTAACACACTGTACTTTCACCAAAATCACTTCACACATCACTGATCTTATGCTGGTTATACTACAACATTCATTTTGAAAATAATTGCTTTGGCATATTTTTTATGATTATTTATTATGAAAAAAGTTAATAACTTTA
Organism: Schizopygopsis pylzovi; assembly: GCA_027422435.1. Classification (NCBI taxonomy): domain Eukaryota; kingdom Metazoa; phylum Chordata; class Actinopteri; order Cypriniformes; family Cyprinidae; genus Schizopygopsis; species Schizopygopsis pylzovi. Next base: position 1,235 of record JAPDDL010000293.1, on the reverse strand, counting down.
CTGTAACTCACTGTACTTGCACCAAAATCACTTCACACATCTCTGATCTTATGTTGGTTATACTACAACATTCATTTTGAAAATATATTGCTTTGGCATATTTTTTAATGATTATTTATTATGAAACAAAATTAATAACTTTATTGTAACAACACTGTACTTTCACCAAAATCACTTCACACATCACTGATCTTATGCTGGTTATACTACAACATTCATTTTGAAAATAATTGCTTTGGCATATTTTTTATGATTATTTATTATGAAACAAAATTAATAACTTTACTGTAACACACTGCACTTTCACCAAAATCACTTCACACATCACTGAGCTTATGCTGGTTATACTACAACATTCATTTTGAAAATAATTGCTTTGGCATATTTTTTATGATTATTTATTATGAAACAAATTAATAACTTTACTGTAACACACTGTACTTTCACCAAAATCCTTTCACACATCACTGATCTAATGCTGGTTATACTACAACATTCATTTTGAAAATAATTGCTTTGGCATATTTTTTATGATTATTTATTATGAAACAAAATTAATAACTTTATTGTAACACACTGTACTTTCACTAAAATCACTTCACACATCACTGATCTTATGCTGGTTATACTACAACACTTATTTTGAAAATATATTATTTGGCATATTTTTTATGATTATTTATTATGAAACAAAATTAATAACTTTACTGTAACACACTGTACTTTCACCAAAATCACTTCACACATCACTGATCTTATGTTGGTTATACTACAACATTCATTTTGAAATAATTGCTTTGGCATATTTTTTATGATTATTTATTATGAAAAAAGTTAATAACTTTACTGTACTCACTGTACTTTTACCAAAATCACTTCACACATCACTGATCTTATGCTGGTTATACTACAACACTTATTTTGAAAATATATTATTTGGCATATTTTTTATGATTATTTATTATGAAACAAAGTTAATAACTGTACTGTAACACACTGTACTTTCACCAAAATCACTTCACACATCAGTGCTCTCCTGCTGGTTATACTACAACACTTATTTTGAAAATAAATTATTTGGCATATTTTTTATGATTATTTATTATGAAACAAAATTAATAACGTTACTGTAACACACTGTACTTTCACCAAAATCACTTCACCATCACTGATCTTATTTGGTTATACTAAAACATTCATTTTGAAAATAATTGCTTTGGCATATTTTTTTATGA
>JAPDDL010000085.1:0-48849 GCA_027422435.1 Schizopygopsis pylzovi | reverse complement strand
TCACTCCGCTCTGGATCCACTCCGGGTTTTACATTCCCGCTCACGGAAAAACTGCTCTGTGTTCACCATTTAAACGTTATCAGGGATAACTGAGGGGAAAGAAACATGTAGGAAACATGTAGCACACTGTTGTTGTTCAGCGGAACACCAAAAATCATCCCCGCCTCGGCAAACAACATAGTAACGCTCGCATTATTCACAGTCGGGTTCTTAGCAGAGAACACCGAGCAGAACTTGAATGTCGGCGCGGGATTGCGGCTATTAATAATAATTATACTCATTCCCACAGGTTCCGACAGAATGCATCACATTTGCACGTGCTTTTGATTCTTGATCTCACTCATGCGCTCTTAATTTCTGTGCGCCCACAGATCGCGATCAGGAGACAGCTTTTAATAATTATAAGGGGAGTTAGCAAATGTGATATATTGATTTAATACAAAAGATCAATAAACAAGTACTGCATGATTTTGTTCTATTTCATCAACGAAAATAGTTCAAAATAAATTAACAGCTGAGCCGTTGTGCATCACTAAAAGCTAATTTATATGTAAAACATTAATGTCCTCATGAATCTATGAATGTAATTGCACTCATGCCACCTCTGAGCCTCATTAAACTTTTGTGTTCTTCTGTGCCAAATTATACAAATTATTTTTTTATTAATATAAATTTCATGATTGGTAACTTATTTGTCGTATTGTACTTATTCTATTGTTTTAAATATACATTTTAAAAAGGTTATAAACATATATTTTTGAATTTGAAGTAGATGAAAATTATGCCATTGCAAAGGTAAAAATAAAATACCCCTGTAAGTCACTTTAAGGAGTCAAACTCACCTCGTATTCGGAAGGCTAATTTTTTTTATCAGAATTTTTTTTATTGATCAGAAGGTACTCATAAATGTTTTTAATTTGGAGGACAAGCGCTCCTAATTACAAGAAGAAAAGCACCGCTCTTAAACTGTGTGTGTGACCGGTATGGCTGTGGAATGGTGTTTGGCCGAGGAAATATTTTCAGTCAAAATATATATTTTTTCTTTAACCCCTGTATTTAGTGTGGAATTTTTCTACAATATTCACTCATCATGACACTAAAATATGGCATTCTAAGTCAATCTACTGCAGTTTTTCCTCAGTCAGTAGAAAATGTGGTTAACACCCGGTCATGCATGAAAAAAAAAAATACCGTCATATACCGTGAAAAAACTATTAAGACGAGGCATGGCATAGGACATCACATGCTGTATTATATACCGACTAATAAATTACAGAATGTTTAGCAAACACTGAGAAATCAAATAAATAATAATATAAGAAACCAGGCTCTACTGAAGCGCTCGCGCTGAAAGCGCATCTCTTCTCGTGATCAGTGAAATCTGACTCCTGCTACAATGTGCCGGCTCCGCAGCGCGCGCTGTATGAAGCAGACGCTTTGGAGCAGCCCAGACCATGCACTCGCACAAGTGCGACCACGTCACATTTGAACTCGCACACTCTCAGAAAATTGTCGCAGTCTAGTGCGCTGTATCTCCACTGATTATAGTGGTGTGTGCAAAAACACACAAGACTGAAGTCAATGGTGTTCTCTGATAATGCAAAGAGTTATTTGCTTGTTTTCTGTAGCTGCAAAACTGAGGAAATATAAGCATTATAATTAGGGACTTAAAGTATTTTTTATGACGGAGTTTGTACTTAATCACAATTTAATAAAAACATTGTATGACATGACATCCATATGTTGCTTGACTATATAATGTATAGATTACATTAACATACTTCTTTTAGCCTTATACTGGAGTTGGTTCACTCTCCCGCTATGAAACTAAGTAAATAATTAAATAAATTAACATGATGATATTGTGTATTGGTGATCTCATAGGCTGACTATAGGACGATATGACTATGGATCATATCGTCCACCAACACTAATTTGATTGTGGGTGTGTACAAAATTTGGGATCATTTTTTTTACCATTTACATTTTATAGGCAAACTGGTTAACAAACAAAACCCAAGTGTGCATGTACTCCATCCAATCAGTCATCGTGACGTTACTAAACACACTCAATGCAGAGTTGGCTGGTGCTGGTGTTGATGCTGATGAGCCCATACTTTTAGCTATTATTAGCCACTTTTATCAAGAGCAATCGCAGGCAGACGTGATGATTCATGAGTGGCATGCTTTTAGTGCGACAAGGGATCAGATTTTGCACTAATTGCTTATTCTGATAACCTATGCTGGGCAATTCTCCACCACCACAAAAGTTTAGAAGTCAAAGGCTGTGTCCTAAATCAACTCTTATACCTTAACAGTGCAATGATTGAGGGGACAGTCATGTGTAGTGATATCCAATAGTGGATAAAATCCCCATGCACTGTGAGAGCCATGCCAAATGAATTCCCACCCTTCTGCTGCACTCAGTGTCTGAATTTGTCCACTCGAAGGACAGAATGAAAATGAGAGACTGATCTTACTAAACTAATGTAGGGAATAGGGAATGTACAGGGGGCTATTTCAGACAGGCCCGAAGTAACCACTGAAGCACTTGCATTGGTTGGCTGACAGTTAGCTAACTGTGCTAAGACTGTTAACAGCAAACTCGGTTGTGTAAGACAAACCACAATAGTCAATTCAACTTTATTTATATAGCGCTTTTAACAACAGAAATTGTATCAAAGCAACTGAACAATATCAAAATAGGACAATAGTGTCAATAATTTTAAATGACAAGATTAAACACTCAATTTTCAGGCATTTCATTATTGAATTGAGTTCGCTTCAGATATACATTTATTTTAAGCCGAGTTCTTCGAGCTTAGGAAGGTTAATATACCGAAGTCCTAAGAGGCCATGGATTATTATTATTGTTCTTTCTCATTTTCTCATGATATCAACATAAGCTGTTTCTCATGATCTCAACATGATGAAAGTGAAGTCGAAAATGAAGTCGTTATTCATAATATCTTCGTTTGTGTCATGAAGAAGAACGTATGGTTTGGAACAATTGGTTAAGTGTTGGGTAACATTTGGGTGATAACAATTGTTTTATTTGCGGGTAAATTATTGATTTTACTGTGTTGTTTTAACAATTGTAATATGCCAAAACGTACAGACGAAACAATAAGCAGTAATCCACGAGAATTGTTGTTAGAAAGGATGATTTGTGTTCTTAAACAGAACATTAGGGAAAGACTGGAGGGGAAAAAATGTAAATCCCAACCATCAGTGTCCAATTACGATAGCCACAACAGGAATATAAAATGCCTAAGTTCAAAAATGAAGAGCATTATTAATAATAATAATCAGAATAAACTGTTTTTGCCAAACTAAAGCCTGATTGCAGTTGCCATGCAACGTAGGCACATATATATATAGAATAGCCCACATAGAACACAGTTCATTCTACACAGAATTTAGAGTCAGATTCTGTTTTAGAATGTTACATTTAAAATGTAACGAGCTAAAATAAAAGTGTCTGGACTTGCTTTTCAATATCCTGCCAACCTACAGCACATGATAGAAACAGATGTATTAGCAGAAAACACAATTAGCACATCGTTTTCTTTATGGTATCGACTAACTTCTTGGATACAGTTTAATATTTACATAAATCTAAGTCTTTTTCCTATGATAATTTGAAAAGATCGGGCCCAGTTGATGTTGGAGATGAATATAGCCCTGGCTTAAAATTTACATTTTAACTAATGGACAAAGAGAGCATATTATCTTGCAATAAAAGGTTCCTCTAGAAAGGCAAGGTCTAAATGTTTGCCCAAACGCATCAAGGCAAAACAATGAGAGAAAAAGGCAATGGTGTTTAGACACTTTAATGCTAAAGATACTCATCCACCCACACGCAAACACCCATACATACTCACACACAGAATCATCTTCATACACGCACACGTATGTTGTCAAAAAACTATTTAGTATGATTTATAAGCTGTTGGGAACAAAAAATACATCCCCTTAACGTCTAAAATAAATCCAGGTTTTACCCCCATACCGTTTGGTTTAGCTGGGTTAAATCATATTATGGTAGCTGTTTTGCACTGAAATGAACAGGCTTGATTAAAAGCACAAGTCAGGCTGAAGAGGAAAGCATCTAGACTAGAGACTATCAGTGGTACAGTAGAAGCCGAAACCATAGAGACAGCAGAGAAACCTCGTACTGTCATGTATACTGAATGGCTGTGGATCCTAGCAACAGGAATACAATGATTAAGTGTCTCTTCATCTATGCTTGGAGAATATTTCCATCCTTTCTGAACCACAATCACTTCAAGAGGCATCAACAGTAGTCCAAGACGGGCTGGTGCTTGGAACATCGAAAATCCCTCTGTTTCTATAATCAGACAGAAAGGCCCGGGCTAGGAGAAGATACTAAATTATAAAGCTCATTGAAGTACAGATACTTATGGACCAAAGACTTTGAACAGGTCTGAGGAAAAATAAGATTCTTACAAATCTTACGAATTGATTTTTGTTGCAATATTATATTTATGTAGTGAAAATCTTCCCTGCAATAATTTAATTAATAAATATTCATTTTTTTTATTTATAAATATACCTCAAAACAGAACGGATCTGGAAGATTCGCCTTGAAAGTGGATCAATTGATTTAAAAATGGAGGAAAGTGTAGAGAGCATCACACAATGATATTTATATTGCTTTCTAAACACAATAATTACATAAGCTGGTGTTTTACCTTAATTCTGCTCAGTGGCTTTTGTAAAATATATGATGCGGCATCAGTCACATCATCATACGCTTAGATTCAGAAACACATCCTTCTGTCGCCAGATGTTTGAAGCTCCGACGTCCCACATTTCCACGAAAATACGCGTCCATCCGTGAGATCTATTTCTAACAGCAATGATATAAAACCAGGTTGACACCGTTTAGCATGAAAAACACTAAACGTGTTAAAAACATAGAAATCAAAACCATCAGTTTTGGAGATGCGAATCAATCTGAAAAACCCCTGAGCTAAACAGACCTAAACCCGCTGTTTTGTCGAACGCAAACGCTAATTTTAAACGAAGAGGAATACATGATACATTTTGTACCCGCTTCTCGTTTCCCAAATGCATCCCAGACACCGTGTCGCTCATGCTGTCCGCATTCACCGAGTACCGCGTCACTCAAAGTGAACCAATGGAATTTCAGTGCCGGATTTGATTTACACACCATTGACCAATGAAAATCCAGGAGTCGCCGGCTGGCGTTTTCACTGTGGCCAATCATCGATGTCGAAGCAGCTGCGTTTGGTTGCGGGATGGGAACGAATCAAGGGTCCACTGTACTACAGCGGTCAGCAGTGAGTTTGAAACATAAAACACAATTAAATAAACAACAGAAAGAGAACGGCAAAGTTTTGATATAGTGATAAGAGAAATAAGGTCTTGTGAAACTTCTAATGAACTGAAGCCACTGGTTCACTGGAACTAAGCACGCTGAGGACATCTGCTGGATCAAGCGTGTACATCCGGGACAGACCGCAAATGCTCTCATCTCTAGACATCAAACGAAATCAAATCTACAGTTGGCCCATGTCTCCCCTATTAAACTAATGCATGATACATCTGAAATGAAATAGGAGTTTAACATTAGTTACATAATTCATAGTAAACCACTAAAATTCAACAAATCACACAAAATGAATTCAAAGTTCACATCACACAGATGATAACACCTGGGAGTGCAAAGTATTGATGAAAAATATTCAAGAGCAAAATGGCAGAGTAACTGTATACATGTGAGTCTGGACCACGAAACCAGTCATAAGTAGCACTATGTATATTAGCCAAAAATACTTTGTATGGGTTAAAATTATCAATTTTTATTTTATGCCAAACATCATTAGGATACTAAGTAAAGATCATCTTCCATGAAGATATTTTGTAAATTTCCTACTGTAAATATATCAAAATTGAATTTCTGATTAGTAATTTGCATTGCTAAGCACTTAATTTGGACAACTTTAAAAGCGATTTTTTTTGCACCCTCAGATTCCAGATTTTCAAATAGTTGATATCCTAACAAACCATACATCAATGGAAAGATTCAGCTTTCAGATGATGTATAAATCTCATTTTCAGAAAATTTACCCAAATAACTGGTTTTGTGGGCCAGGGTCACAAATGTAAAAAAAAAAAAAGTTATATTCAGTACACTGGATGAAAATGATCAATGAAGGGAAACTGATTTATTGTCAGTGAAACCAGATACAAACTGCAGTGTTCATATAAACATAATGTAGCATTTCTAAGCAAGTTTTCTTCATATTAACTGAAAATTATATTCTGTACTGATGTTTGACACTAGAAATTAATCTGTCTGACATAAGATTTCCAGTCCAGTAATGTTTATCTTAGTTAAGTTATTACTGCAATACATGTTGGGATATGCCATACTTTAAACCAGACAACAACTGAATAAATAATTATGACAGGCCCTTCAAAATCAAATACAAACATGCATTTAGATAGTTAGATACTGTGCGTGTTTCAGAGACTGTTTGCGACAGTGTTCATATGTGCTAAGAATCCTTTATCTGCTTAGTCTCCTCTGTTTTTGGTGGAATGATTTTGACGTCAAAGGGAAAAAAGAATTCTGTCAGTGCTTTGGCATCTTTTGGGTCCAGAGAGTACTCCTGTGCCAGCTTCTCTGGAGTCCATGTTTTAGGCAAGCGTTTGTGATTGTTCAGGGCAGTTAAAGCTTCCATGAGCGACAGTTTGCCTTTGGGAACATCAGTGACATCACAGAAACCATAGGGGGCGCCCGTTAGACTGTACTTCAGCATCCTGCGCTGCGTCTCCTCCTCAACTTTCTTAACCACAGGAACTGCTTCAGCCTGCAGCACACGGAGCACAGAGAGTCAGCCACACCAGTAGAGGGCAGTGCACACAAACTCATTTAAAACAGCACACCCACACACGCAAAATGATTCATACAGTGTTGGGGAAAGTCAATTTGAAACGCAATTCATTACAATATTGTGTTGCTCCCTAAAAAATTACTAATTGCATTACTTACTTTTTATGAAAAGTAATGCAGTTTGTTACTTTTTCTCATCTGATCTGAGCTGGGCTTGCTTGTTTGTTTTTAATATGTAGTGTTCCTGTGGCTCAGTGGTAGAGCATTGCGTTAGCAGCGCAAAAGGTTGTGGGTTCAATTCCAGCGAACACACATACTCATAAAAAATGTATAGCCTGAATGCACTGTAAGTCGCTTTGGATAAAAGAGTCTGCTAAATGCATAAATATAAGTGTAAAATGTAAAAACACTAAAAAATTGGCAAACATAAAACATCTTTCCATAAAGTGAATTGAATAAGCTTCAGGCTGAAGGATTTGAAAGTTGACGTCTGTACAGTAGAGGGCGCAAACAAACCTATTGGCAGCGCTGCCATTCTGGATTGCATTAAAGGAACACTCCACTATTCTTTTTAAATCGGCTCATTTTCAAACTCCCCAAGAGTTAAACAGTTGAGTTTGACCGTTTTTGAATCCATTCAGCCGATCTCCGTGTCTGGCGGTAGCACTTTTAGCCCAGCTTAGCATAGATCATTGAATCTTATCACATGAAAATAGTCCCCAGCTAGGTAACTAGTTATGATATAGCTGAGGACTACTTTCAGACGCTGCGTAATATCATTGCGCCTGCTGCAAAGGTACGGCAGCAAAGTTCCTTGATTATTACGCCAGAATGAGTGTATAGTTCCCAGCCATATCGACCTAGAAAATCGCAACTTTTCATTTTACGTCAGTCTTAGTACACTCTGTAACTACAGAAGAGTCTAGTTTTAAATAGGAAAAACACCGAAACTCTTTGGTCATTTTTGAGCGAGATGCTAACGGTCTAATCAGATTCAATGATCTATGCTAAGCTAAGCTAAAAGTGCATTAAAATCCATTGCCTCTGCCTTACTGCAGGCTTTTCTCAACATGGGAACAGGAGAGCTGTTAGTCAATAAATGGGAAAACAAAGTAACTTGTAACTTATTTGAAAAAGTAACTCAGATATGTAACTGTAAATTAAAAAGTAATGCATTACTATTTACTTAAAAAACATACTCCGTTTACGTAACTCAAGTTACTTGTAATGTGTTAGCTTGGGGCACATTTTAATTGTCACTGCCTACAAACAAATAATTTTTATCCAAGTCTTTTTTGGTTATTAGTATGATTGAATTGGATCATCGATGGTCAGCGGTAAAGACACTGGTTAATAACTTCGATTAAATACATAAAGAATATTTATGTTAATGCATTTCAAGAGGATAATCAAGAGCAAAGAGACTTGGATCACATATATGCACACCTTTCGCATTTCACCTAAACATCTTAGAGACCTACTGTCTACTGCATAAAAATGTCCTATTTTCTACATGCATTCAGTGCAGATTGACAACGCTTTGAGTTTAAATCAATGAATCTAAATCAATGTCCAGGATTATGATTGGTTGAGCTACAGTAATACTTCAGACATACAATATCTCTATACAGTAATATTTTTCTATTTGAGATGACGTTAACTAGTAACACCATGCTAGACTATTTTAAACAATTATTTTATTATTCTTACTAAATATCAAGTTGTGACATTCAGAGTAAAAACATTCACACCCACCAAGCGCCAAATGGAGATACTTTTCCATTTAGCCTGTAAATGTCTCAGTACGAAGCATTTGAAAATGGCCACAGAGGAAACTGAAGTGGTAAAAATGCACAATCTATGTTGTCTGAAGCACAAGAGCACTTTGAATGAAATGCTTCAGAGGCTCAGAAGCACGTGGGCGGCCGCTGCAGGTGCTGACCGACTGCTTGTTGTTTAATGCACTTGAGATATGTTTTCCCCAGTGCATAATATATTTTAAGTCTGCACTTTGTAAATGTTATGAATTGAAAGTCAAGTACACATTTGCATTTAGCAAAAACAAGTGAGTTGCTGGTTACTTCAAAGACGAAACAACCGCATGGAGAGCACCAGAGAAAGGAGCAAAATATATAATGTATTTTTCTCTAAAACACATTGGCCACAATTATTGGACCCCTTTTATTCAATCACTTTTGTAACCTACATTTGCTAATCTCTGAAAATGCCTGATGAGGTTGGAGAAAACCTCTTCATTATTGCTCGTTTGGTGGAAATAGGAGTTTTCAATGCTTTAGCTTTTTTCTTTCAGGGAATTTATATTTTGTGAAGGACAATGCACGGACAGCACACCAGCATGGTCTCATGCAAATGTGTTTCAATGGCACGAATTTCTGTTTCTATTTGGTGTGCTTATGATACGCACCTTCCCCACACCCCTATGTCTCATATGCACGCCAAAGTCAGTTTTTGTGTATAAATAACACACCAAATAGAAACAGAAAACTGTGCCATTGAAACACACTTGGACTGTCATTCACTTTCACATCCTCTTGCGCAAATAAGCAAATACACAACAAATTATGTCACAATGGCGGTCTCGACGAGCATCCAAGTAAACGCAGTCAGTTACGACTTAAACTTAAACCGTTAAGAAAATATTGGATGTGTGGCATTTCTTATATTAGGCTAATAATGTTAATCAAACAACAAATGAAAAACATGAGAATCACTCAATAAGTCACTTCTGTAACTTTAATAGGCAATTAAAATACAGTGTTCATAAGCACAGTAAAATACTGTTTATTTAGGTAATGTGTATAGTGTATCTAAAGGTCTCTCTGAGGGCTAAGCCCCCTAAAGATGAAATCCTAGAACCGCCCCTGCAAATTATCTGAACATATATTTGTTTAATCAGACTGCATGTTAAAATCTTTATTTATTATCTTTATATACTGAGACCCCTATCAGCCAATCACTGTATGCATAATTAGTAAGCATGCTGATGTCATCCATAGCAACGAGGTCAACCCCGCCCCTTACTCTTAGCTTAAGACTTTTCTCTATAGAGTGGTGGAACTATGATGTTACTTTGTAGGCGAACATTTTAGCACTTCCGGTTCCATCGTCCCAGTCAATGGATTTTTTTAATGGGATTTTGGTTAAATCTCTTAAATAAGGTTCGTGGTTCACATAAGCTCAAGATATTTTCTGTGTACCCACATAAAACACACCAGTTAAACCACACGCATGATTTTTTTAAAGCTGTTACGTTTCTTAAAAAAGACGGTTGCTAACAAGTTGCTAAAGGGGACTCCAGGCGCTGTCTGAGTCATTCAACGTCATCACGCCGAACAGTTTATCAATTAACAGTATTTCCCAGTTGTAGTATAATTTGTAATACAATTAATTTTAGAATAACCAATGAATAGTTTCACACATTTTGTATTGTTGTTCGACAATGTTTTGGGGTTTGTTTGCCCTGAAATGCGACAAGTCTTCGGATGGAACATGCTGGTTTTATCACTTAATGATGCGGAGACTCTGGGTTCATACCATAACGTAAACTCATATTACGATTATTACATGTAAACACCACAATTACCAGCATGTATGTAGTGAAAGTGAAACTTTAATATAGTGCTTAAAGCCACGTTAAAATTAAATTATGTTTATTGCCATATGAAGCTGTTAGAAAGCATATTGTCATGAATCTGGTTGCCACTCACTACAACTGCACATCACCCATGGACTACATCTCCCATCATGCACTGCACTCACACATTCCCATCCACCATTACACCAATCACACAGCTGTCACCATTCACTCATTAGCTTTGATTGTCTCACCACACCTGCACCTCATTCACACACACACATTTAAGCAGCACTCTCACATGCACTCACCGCGAAGTCTTGTTCTTGCCCCGGCTGACATTTCTAAGCGTTATTCATCCTGCTAGTTGTGATCTGTGTTTGACATGGACTGCCTGACCTCGGAACTCTGAACCTGTGACCCCGACTTCTGCCTGGTATTGTTTACGTCTCTGCCCTGCCTCTGATATTCCTGGTTTTGCCTGCCGACCTTTGCCTGTTTGATTCTGCCTCTGTCTAATAAACCTTTTACTGCAAATGGATCCACACGCCTTTGACCAGTCATTACACATATAGATTGAGGATTTCCTAGAAGCAAGGATAAAATAACAGTGGTGACGTTGAAGGCGAGCGACCGTGGTGCAGTAGTTTGTTTATAGCCCCAAGTTTAGCTTTTCAGTTCTGGGGCTTTTATTAAGGACAAAATTCGTCAAAGTTACATTATTTTGTGAAGATCATCTTGATGGACAAAGCGTGTAAGTTTCATGAACTATGATTGATCACAGAGCTTATGTTTTGCGATAATCCAAAAGCCTATGGAAACATTCTATTGGCTTTTTGTTGAGGGAACCACCTTCATGCAAACAGCCGATCCGCCTACAGAGGGACATCAAAGTTCCCCCACTCTATTCCTTAGTAAAAGTTTGTCTCAGCAGCTCTGTGAATAGGTTTTAAGAGAGAACTATTAGCTAAAAACTTTTACAGCTACTCAGGAGAACTGTTAGTGGTAAGATAAAATGTTTGGTGAATACGGGCCCTGAAGTATAATCTTTGGTTATACTCTTTGGGATGGATGGAACAGTTTCTAGTCCAAAGTGCCCCGTGGTATTTATTTTTCTTTATAACTATGCTGTTGATCCATTTTAAGAAATTAAGCTTTGCAGTTGTTGGTGAAATTTGAGGCAAATAATTAAAAGGCAACTTCATAAATATGAATGATTGCGTCTAGTTGATACCACAGTAATTGCTGCTGACTTTGATTGGTCTGTAGGTCAAAAGATCCTAAAATTCACACCTGAGGAACTGGATCTTTGGACTCCACATAAACGTCCTTGAGCATCGACAGCAGTGGATCATTCTTCTGCCGAATCTCTTCTGCCGTAGAAAAACATGTCAGATCATGCAAAAAGTGTGTAACATGCAGTTTTATTTTGGATATAATTCATTGCCAAAAGTATGGTAAAAGTAAACATGCTCATTATACGAGTCTGGCTTTTGGCACAGCTATGTATGGACATCTCTGGATCTACATCAGAGTGCATGGTAATAAAGGCATTGAAAAACAAGTTTAAAAGCAATGTGTCATACATCTCGCGGTGATAAAAAAAACTAAAGTAGTCGAACAATATGAAAATAACAAATTAAACTATGGCATACATACAGCGTGCTTATATATATATATAGTGTTTTCTTACAAAAACTCTTCACTTCGATAGAATGTTTTATGAAAGCATGATCAAAATTATTTTCATTACATAACATTACTATTAACAATAGTTCAGATATGTTGTCTCTATATTTCAAGGACATAAATAGACCGGAAAATGACAGATATCACAGATTCCGTAAGGGCCTGTCATTATATGACAAGCATTAAGATCTGTTGTCACTGGACTATTCAAACCCCTTTATTAGAAGGTGTGCACATATTTATGTTTGTGCAATAAGCAGGTTCATTAACACCATCACATAAATAGAATTTGAATTAAAATGTTAAGTTAAAGAACGACATGCAATTCTCCCTCATTGCTGTGATAAACCATATTCACAAGTCATATTTGTTTTAATCTAAAAGACACGAGGTATGATCCTTCACCACTAGGTTCTACGTGATGTAAGTTAATGTCAGTGATCTAACGTGATCTGTTAGCCGCCTCTAACACGCCTTCTCACCCGCAATGCCTTCTTGTGGAGTGCTGCTTGATGCTGGATGTCGTGGCGCTGCTTTAGGTTTTGTCTTGCTTATTTCTCGGTGAGCGCGATTCTCTATATTGAAGTTTCTCATCAGGCGTGTTGCTCTTGAGCCCATCTTTGAATCTCTACTACACAGAGCAGAGGACATCCCTCTTCTTCTGTGAAATGTACTAAAAGCATGAACCGCTCAATACTGCCCCGACTGGCAGCTTCTCCGGTCGACACACCAACATTTGTTTACATCAGAGACGTTTTGTATAATTACAAATATTATATGTATAAAGCAACCTATAAGACATATACTAGAAAAAGATTATAGTTTGAATAATAACTGATTGAACTACTAGACCTCACATGTCACTCTGGTCTTGACACAAAAACAATTAATGTTTAGATGTTGAATATGAAACAATTATTTAGAATAGGCTACCCAATATCAAAGTGTCAGACCTACTGTTGATGAATTTATCAAGAATTGAATTTTTGGGAAACATGTCTATGTATAGTCAAGTTTTAATTTCACACATGCTGGTGATTCACAGAGTAACCGTTTCGCTGAATTATTTTATATGAGTTCGTTTCCTCTTGAAAACAAACAAACAATTTAACATGGTTTGTGCATTTGTGAGATCTACAAAACATGGTCCTTTAAAGGTTATTTACACATAGGCTAGTAACAGTTCTATTTAGGACCATGTGTGAGTGACCCTGGACCACAAAACAAAGTCATAAGGGTCAAATTTTGGAAATTGAGATTTATACATCACATGAAAGATGAATAAATACGCTTTACATTGATGTATGGTTTGTTAGGATAGGATATTTAGCTGAGATACAACTAATTGGAAATCTGGAATCTGTGGGAGCAAATAAATACAAATATGGAGAAAAACACGTTTGAAGTAGTCCAAATTAAGTTCTTATGCATATTACAAATCAAAATTAAGTTTTTGTATATTAATGGTAGAAAATTTACTAAATATCTTCATGGAACATGATCTTTACTTAACATCCTAATGATTTTTGGCATAAAAGATAAAAATATAATTTGACCCATACAATGTTGGCTATTTCTGCAAATATACCTGAGCTGTGCTATGACTGGTTTTGTGGTCCAGGGTCACATATTGTCCTGAAGAACCAGGTCAAAGTCTATAGAATACCCAAGACATATGTCACTCGTATAGTTTTGAATTATACAATGTTGCCAACTTTTTTCGAATGGAAAGTAGCTAAAGCCAATTTGAAAAGTCGCTAAATGTCTCTAGATGACGTCATACGCGTAATTAGCATATTAATGACATCATCGTGTCATATTGCCGTTTACATTTGTTTGTCTCTCTGTGCTCATAATGTATTTTAATGCAGCCAAATTCTCAAAAAAACAGTTTTCCTTTATATATTTTACTGTTTCTGCTGTCAGTCAATGGGATAAATATGAAATTGTGACTGAAACACAGCCCTTTAAGAATACATAACCAGCTCTCCCTTCCAAGAAGATAAGGCCTTAGGTGCGTTCACACCAGACGCATGAATGATTTAATGAATCATTAAATCAACGCTTCAACGTAATGAAGCGTTACGCACGAATGATTTACATGTTAAGTCAATGCAAAGACGCAATAGACAATCCTGTGGCGCTATTCGCGGCACGAATTGAGCGTTTGGGGCAAGTTGAAAAATCTGAACTTTGGTATGGCAAGCCAAAAGGTTCAGAATTACGCTATAGATAGATCGCGTTTACATACAAAACGCCGTTTTTGACGGCGTTTAAAACAGTATTAACGCCGTCAAATACGCCGTCCTGATAGCAAACGCCGTAAAAACCGAGCATAACCCGTAAAAACGCCGTATTTAACGCCGTTCTGATTGCACAAAAGCACGCGTTATTTACGGCGTTTTCCTTGTAACGTTAGTATAATGAGTCACGCCCGCTGATTTCCACAGCCAGTAATATTGAACTGTTCTCACCCAATCAATGATCAACAGAACCAGACCAGACCAATTGATTAAATAGTAATTCACATCATATTAAGATCATGGCAAGACGAAACTTCATTTTGCTTAATAAGCGGACATTGGAGGACTGCACTCGACAACTGACAGGAGATTTTGAATGTGCTTCAATTTCAATGTGCTCCAATCAACTTTATTGAGGTAAGGATGTTTCTTCAGACTTGTTAAAATATTGCTGCCTGTCAATCTGTTCCTTAATTACTGTCGGCGCTCATTCAGCTTGTCAGCTCATTTAGGAGCGGCCACCGATGGTTGCATTAAAGCTAACATACAGGCTTTCTGCTAGCTTTAATGATCTAACGAATTTTGGATAGTTTTTACTCCACGAATCGTTTTGTTAAGTTTTATGAACTTCTCTTAATAGTCGAATATTCTCCATATGATCGGTTTGATTAGGGGTGCTAGATAAGCTTTTTGTAACTTCAAGTAACATATTTTGAATCTTTAAACTGTATTTATGTCTTGTGTTTTTAAAAGGATCTAGTATAAAATAGCGTGAATATTTTGGCACGTCCATAGCTTATGTGATGGAATTTTTCCTTATGGGTATTAATCTTTAGTGAAACTTAGATTCAAGATGTATGCATCATATGTTTTCTCACTCGTAGTTAGATAAGCATTCTGTGTGTGATGATTTACTATGATTGGGAAGTGATAGAGGTAAGGAAACGCAGATGGTCAGGGGGTCAAGGGGGCATTTGCCTCCCTTTTCTGTATAACCATTAATCGGTAAACAGACTGGTATCTCTTCCTGTAGGGGAGGGAAGAAATAGGGCCTTGAGGGAAAAGGACTATAAAAACAGATTGGCACTGCTTTTCCTTATCTCTCTCTCGCTCCTGACTGACTCACAGCTATGTGTGTTAGTGACGAGGGATCTTCTCTTGCAAGGGAATAAATACTTTATTACTATAATTTGGACTCAGAGTTGTCTCTTACTCAGTGATGATGTTTGTTAGAAAGAAATTGCCACAACAATTTGGTGTCAGAAGTGGGATTCCTTGGACGTGACTTCTGGACCTGACAGCGGACGGAGGCTGATCACCTTGGAGCTGAAAGTTCCAACCCTACCTCGCAAAAAAAAAAGATTGAGAGACGAGGGACCGTTCCGCTGTTGGGACCGGAGGGATCGACCACTGGAATCAAAAAGAACCCAGGTGGCACAAAACGACATCTCTGGTAAGAGTCAATTAAATTCAGTTTAATTAGGGGGGAAAGAGTGAAATTGAACCATATTGGCTGAAAACTGTTTCTGTGGTAGAGTAATCTGGGCACCAACGTCCAGATAGGTAACCTGAGATTAATTTGAGATCTGTACGGATCAAGAGGGTTTCAAACAGGTACCGAGGTTAATTGGGGTTAGCTAAAAATCGAAAGATTTTGGTAAATCACAATTAAGAGGGCACTGATTGTGCAACCCGATCCGATTGCGGGATAAGAGAAAATCGGATCTGCTGGAGACGTCTAGCAGATTAAAGAAGCGCGCGCGAGCAAATCCACAGAAAGCAGAAAACAGCCAGTATGGGGATGTCTCAGAGCAAGCTTGTGAAATATGATACACCGGTGTACTACCAAAAAATAAATAAAAAAAAAACGTTATGGTCAGAAATGTATGCAAGATATTGAAAAATCCCTCAGATATTGAAAAAATTAATCAAGCATCATGATTTTCCCGAAGAGGGAACATTGAGCCTCACAAGACTGAAAGTGGTGAGGGACTCAGTTGAACAAAGTAGCGACAAACAACCAGGTTGTTGTTGCAAATGTGTTAAAAATGTATGTTAAAAATGTGAACAAACAGTAGATTGTTGGCTCAAGGAAGTAGATAAAAGAGAAAGAAAGCAAGTGCAGAAAGAGTTAGCAGGAAGGAAAAATGGAAAGTGTGAAAGTGGATCTGTATGTGTGTCTGCACCACCAGAACCGATTAACTCACAGTATGTTTGTGTTTCCCACATGAAAATGCGGTGAGTCCGGCACCGCCAGAATACAAACCACACATCTACCCAATGGCTCAGCTGGGTGCATTGAAATTCGACCCCGACCTCGACTGTTCTCCGGCAAGACAACCGCAGCAGGATGCACAAGCACGCGCAGCGCGAGGCGCTGAACGAGAGGCACGAGAGATGCAGCTGGCTGTTGTACAGATTAAAGCAGCACGAGCAGCGCAGACAGCACAGACAGCACAAATGTGGACTGTGTGTAAAGTAATGAACATGACTTTTCTGGCTGCACGAAGTGCAGGTTGTGCAAGAACCACGGACACTGGGCACAGGATTGTCCAAAGGCGCGGAAGGCGGATTGAACGGAGAACAGGAGAGGAGAGGGCGGGTGACAGGCATTCAGCCAGCTACGAAAAAGGGAAGTAAAAATGTATTGACACACACACACAACACGCTCACATACACTGATTCAAATACCGCTCTTTGCAATGAAGAAACGCTTGCAAACCCTTTATGTGTGATTGTTGAAGTTTTGAATAAGGCTATCTGCAATGAAGAAATGCTTGCAAACCGTTTATGTGTGACTGCTGAAGTTTTGAATAATGCTGTTACTGATGAATGTCTGAGAATGTACAAAAGTTCAGGGTTTTTAAGGCTACTGAGATATCCCATGTTAGTTGATGGGACAATGATAGACTTTGTGGTTGATTCGAGGGAAGCTCGATCCACCATAAGACCATGTGACTTGCCATGTGAACCAGGAATGACGGATTTAGTGTTTGAAAGCACGTCCGCGTCAGGGCATATAATTTCAGAAAACTATACGGTGCCATTGAAATGTGAGACGGAGGGGGACAGGGCATTGAAACATGCGTTTTTGTGCTCTGAAACCTGTCCGGTTCCGTTAATGGCCAGGGATCTAATGTGTAAATTAAATCTGAAACTCACTGCTGGGCCGTTTGGGATAGAGATTGAAGAGGAACAGCAGATGAGTTGTGCAAAATTTGAGCCACAGTGGGCTTACGAGTGGCAGATAAGTGATTCTGATTGGGCACAAATGATTTTGAAATTGGCAGAAGATCGAACAGTATCAGCTAACACAGAGAGTATGTTGCCTGACAGATTGCACTGCACGTCACATGTTGTGCTTGAGCGTGAACCTCAATATGAGGAAGAGTGGTTTAACGGGGTAGAACATGAGAAAAGGTTTAATAAGATTTTCTGGAATGAAAATGTGTGTGCGCTTTCAGCTTGCCTGTCAGCAAAACAAATGCAGCTGTTTTTGATAACGGGGAAGTCTGAGCCACGCTTATCAGTAACCAAGGGCACCGAGCAGACAATGGGCCGCTTTAGGCCTGTTTGTGAGAAAAGGCATGAGAACCACAGATTGGCTGTGGCTGACACTGTGACTCTCTTGAACCACCTGGCGAGAGAGGGTCACAAGGTCAGTCTGACAAAGCTACAGTTTGTGAAGCAGGTGTAGAGAAATGCGATGGAAAAACAGCACATCGTTGGGGAATTTGGTTACTTTCAGAAAGGGAAAGGTCATCTGACCCCCATCACTAACTCTTCCACGGCGACTCAGTGTCTGCATACTTTAAGACACCCCCTCATCCAGCACAAGACCGCTCCCTTTTCATCAAGACAGACAAAAGGAACGCGATCCACATATAGGATTACTGACATTTATTCCACTCACGATTATTAAAACTATCTACACAAAGAAATATATGGACATTAATATGTACTCTTTCCCTCATAGGCTTGATGTGATGATTTTGAATATGAATTACATAAGAAATGTGGGATGACTTTCCTTTGTGCCTTCAACTGCATAAACTGTAGTGTGTAGGTTGTGCCAAATGCAATGTTTAGTCTCTAAAAGAAGCTAGTGTCGTAAGTCAAAAATGTGTGGATGACCGTTAAGCTTTGGCATCCTAATGTATGTTTACAACAGACATAAAATATCTGTACGTTATCTTTCACATTGAATTAAATATCAGATGACGAGTGGGCATGGCCCCAGAAAACCATGGACATGGGCGGGGCTCCGCCCCGTACCGACGCTCTGATTGGACCAGCCGCCTTTAGGGATGTCCAAAAAACGGACTGTTTAAAACGACGCGCGAGTGATGCGCCCTCTCTCTTCTTCTGGCGCTCTGACTCTCTTGAACATGGCTTGAACATCTCTGAAGCTGCGCCCTCCAACGTGCGCGCCGGTCCGCTGGACTCTCGCCTTGAAAACCAACCATTTATGGGTCTAAGACTGTGCCAAAGCCGTAACGGAGCCACGAATTCGACGATTGCAGAGGAGAGCTTTCCCGGTGACGTCACGCAGCCGTCTCAAGTCTCCACACGAGAACAACCGAAGGAGCACGAACCGACCACGTGAAACCCGAAACAAAGAACTCACGCGGGAAACGAAACCAACTTCGAGCCTGCTTTAAACCAATCCAAGCAAGTACAAACTGAATTTTTATCCTGACTAAACTGGTAAATTCGATCTGAATGCAGTAACAAAGCAGACGTATTTTGTTCGTGATCATTTTCTGGTTAGTTAAGCTATGAAGTAGAAAGAATGGTGTTCTTTCACACACAGTTAACCTCAAAACTCTCGTATGCCTATGTGTGTATGTCTATGTCTTATCAGTTAATCCATTTATGTTAGAATAGCAATATCACGAATAAACCTTTTCCATTTTATAAACAAGTGTCTCTGAAATATGATTTTAAGTATTTTCATCCTTATTTTGCCCAACGATAACGCAACCTAGCTCAAACTCGAGTAATTATTAATCTCGTTTATTGTTACCGGGGGCCACGGAATGGAAGCGAGATTGTAATTGAGAGTAACAGAATGTACCTTTTAGTGATTGCTGGACAAGCACTTAATAAGGTGTAAACTGTAGGTTAAATATTAATATGACTTTAATCAAGCCATATTAAATATTTAATAACTAATTCCCGGAGCTGAAACAATAGCTCTATATTAAACTGTATTTTATTACATAAATGGTGGAGGATAAAAGCGGGCAATTAAGGACTAAGATCTGATAAATCAAACCAGAGACAATATAAATATTTCTCACTTTTATCCGGAAGAATTGAGTAAATATAGAGAAATAAACGGTTATTTGTGATATTGCATTCTTGTTTGTGAAACACAGTGAGTTTGAATGAAAGAGAGTGTAACTGTTAACTCGAGTTCGAGAAGAAATTAAACTGCAGTAAATAATTAATAAAAAGTCGCTCTAAAGCGCATGAGAGGCGAACGAGCGTGTCCCTTGTTGCCCCTCTCTTAAGGCCTTCGTGGTAATGCTTTTGTTAGTGCGTGTTCCACTGCAAACCCAGCCACGTGACTCCCGCTGTAGAATATTAAAGTAGCTATTTAAGTAATTCTCAGCCCATTTTTGAGTTCACGAGTGAATTCAAACGCACGGCGCTCAAAGGAGTGGCCAGTCGTTTTTGAGAAAGGGAGAGATTGTGCAATCGATTGTTTGTGTTTATGTGTGCGGTCTAAACAGACAAATATTCGCATAATAGCCCGCCGAGGCTTTGATGGGTTATAAGTAACCCGTAGATAAATTTATCTCGCCCTAAACGAGTGAGATTATGTGTTGTAAAGATTCAAATCTGACCAATGCTGGACTAATCTGAAGGGTTAGTCTGGAGTACAGTTTTTTTTTTTTCTCTCTCTCTCCTACAGGCACTGAGTTGCCATAGCGACCAGTTTAGCCACGTGGAGACTTGGCCACGTGTAAGCTAATAGCGCTAGCGCATATAAGCTAACTGAAACAAAGGAGCTTTAGCCATGCTGGTAGCATTACGGCTAGCGATTAGCACTTAGCAGTTAAAGCTTGAATGCAGTGGGTGTGTGTGAAAAAGCCACTCACGTTTTCCCTCTCTCATTTAAAAGACTAACGTACGTTTTAAGTTGGCTGTGTTAATGTTTCCCAATCATCAGTGTTAACAATTTCACAGGTTGGTTTAATATAACAGCTGATTAAAGTCTTTTTACCTTTTGTGGGACCAGCTTAATAAGTGGTGGGTTATTAGAAGATAATTCAGTATTACTTTGATAATATGGTAAGGTTGATTTAGTTCAATTATAATGGCTTTTTATGATTTCATAACACATCAATGGATGAGCGCTATTGTTAGGAATTTTTAATTGTTAATTGAATGTCACAATTGATTACAAATTAATTTTGAATTAATTTAATTTAATAAAATTTTCAATTCCTACTTCCAACAACAGCATCCATTTATGAACCATAAACGCTCTTATAATTTGACCACTACAATAAAACCTTAAGTTATCAAGAGGGCCAGAAATTTCTAATTTCATTTACAAGTAGGATACCGATTGATTATTATTTTTTTTTTTTTGATGTTAATGAGAGGAATGCTTAAGTTTGGAAATTATTTTAATTACTATTATGGGAATCCAAAACTAGTGATTTAGAAGCTGTAAATTAATTTAATAATTAATTATGAATTCGAAAATTCTAATTACATTTAATAATTAATTACACTTCCTGTTTACATTTTGCAACAATATTGGTTTGTCAACTCAATTGCAGATTGCATTTGTAAATTCTAATCCTAAGTGAATCCTATTAATTTTAATTATAACATCATAAATTTTAATTAGAAACCAAATTCTAATTTTTAATTCTAATTTCAAACTTAAATACAAGTCTGGCTCTATCTGTAGGCCATACTTCATTTCCTTAGGTGATCTGATTAACTCAAATAAATTTAATAATAATTTAATTAAAATAATTTTATTAAATTAAAATTAGTCCTCTTTACTTAGGCCTGAGAGTAGATAGTGCTCCCCCTAGTGTTGTGTTGGAGAAGTGACAGTGACACCATACAGTCAAAGTCATTTCTCACCAATCTGGAGCATAAAACGTAACCTTAGCATAGCGACTCAACAGCACCACCTTGTGCCAACGTATTAGTTTTAAATCTTGGGAATAAATCTTAATTTCTCTTTTCTTTTCTCCCTGTTACTAACTTCTAATTTGACTTGTTTGCTTAAAGCTAACCAGGGGAAGATCACGAATAGAGCGAAATGTTACAATTGAACAGATATGTATGAAACTTGAGAACCACCTTCAAACTGTTTATCATTTACCCTCTATTGTGAAATCCTACCCCTCCCAGTTAAAGCAGGTGCAATGAGAAGATAGACATCGGCAACATTTTTAAACACGCGCGAAACACGCTGACCAGCGTTGCGGTGTAAAATCCTGCCATTAAGGGACAAGCACTGTCATTGCTGTTATTTTCCTCCATCAAGGAGAAAATTGAAATAGCAATAACAGTCTTATTACAAAAAGAGAAAACTCGCCTACAATCCTCTGATTAGAAGCGTCCTTCTAAATCAGACTTAACAAAGCGAAGAGAGAATCTGCTATTAAAAGAGAGATCGGTCTAGTGTTATTGTCCCTGTGTACTCATTCTGTTAGTGTGCTTTTCTTTCTGTTTCCCAACAGTGCTGCCTCTACGTGGGCGCAATTTCTACGCAGAAGCTGCAAATTACACGCACCCCACCACAGAGGACCACAGAAACAGAATCACACTCAACACTAGCATACACTACACTGTGCACATTCACACCCCTGTTGTTTTGTTTGTGTTTTTGTTTTGCTTTGTTTCCCATCCAAGGTCTGTGTCAGTTCGGTCCAAGATCCCATCACCGCCAGAACATGTATCACCAGCCAGAACATGTCGGTCACTGGGAAGGACTGGAAATGTGGCTAAGTGCTACCACAAACAGCATCCTCCCTAAAGCTGCTGAAGCACTCCAACATCAGACACAGGACCAACTAGATGACAACATCACAAGCATCATGAGACAAGACCCAAGTCAAAACTACAATCACAAAGAATTAGCCAAGATCACCTCAAGCTTAAGTCACACACTCATCGCCACCCTCAAACTGAGCGACAAGTACGCCGCACAACGCCAGCAGGAGCTGACAAGCGCACAACGACGCATAGAGCAGCTGGAACGTGAAGCTCAGGTACGACGGGAAGGGACCGATGAGGTGGAGCAGGGCGCCGATGAGGAGATCAACAGGCTAAAAGAAACTCTAGAAGCTACCAGCCACGAAATGCAGCAACTCAAAGAGGACTTCGCTGATTGTGCAGACAAGCTACAGTATGCAGAGAAGCTACTAGAGAAGGCAAAGACTGACTTCAGGGACAAAAACAGCAGAATCAAGGCCCTCGAAGCTCATTTGGCTGAATCAAGAAACGAGATCAGCCGCCTAACACAACAGCTCGACTACGTCACAGAGGAGTCTGAAAGTTTCCAAGAGGAACTCAAGCACGCTTACGAACTACGCCAGGAGCCGTCAAGGACAGGACGTGCACCAACCGCACCCCTGCCAAGCAGGACCAAGTCACCTGTGCCTGGACTGACACGTGAACATAAGACAGAGGGGGTGATGTTAAAACAGTCACCAGCGCCGTCTGAAGAACTTTATATCACGACAGAACCAGAAGAATCTGCTGCAGCCAGCCGCAGATCGTCGCACAGCTTGGACCTAAAAGACCTTGACAAGCTCGCCCGAAACGTTGGCAAATTCAACCCCAGCGTGCCAAACAGCCAAACGGTCCAAGCGTATCTGCAAGATATTGATTTCCATCTGGAAATGCGACCTAACGTTACGGACAAAGATAAACTCTATTTACTCCGAACGACATCCAGCCCTGAAGTACGCAGCTTCCTGGACCGGCAGCCTGTTAACACAAAGACTGATTACCAACGGCTGCGAAAAGCCCTTATTAAAGAGTTCGCCGACCCTGAGTCCGATCAAGGCTTAGTGGCTGCCCTGGAGACGAGACAAGGACGTCACGACACTCCTCAAGCTTACTATAGTCGACTCAGACAAGCATATTTTGGAACTCGCAATGATTCTGACATGGAAGATGAACTGAACTTTAAAACTCTCTTCCTCAGGAATCTTCATCCTGGCATAAGCCACCATCTTGGCGTTCTCGCATGTCCACGAACGATGAACACTCAGCAGTTGCGAGACTTGGTGCAAAAGGCCTACTACAACCAAAAGATGGCCTCAGAAAAGAGCGCAAAAACCCCAGCAGTTCTTGATTTCAACACGCAACACCATGAACTGGCTCTAGAGGGCACCCAACGCCAAGACAGCGCTAAGCCACCACACAGAGAATGGAATGCACTCCCGTCCAACAGAGAACGAGACTCACACGCTGACACCCGACCTGAACAGAGGTATGACCGATGGGAGGAACCGCGTGGACGTCAACGCTCACCTGGACGACACTGGGAGAAGTGGTCTCATGAGAATCAGTGGGAAAAGGAAGACGAACCAGAGTCAGCCTGACTAGCTGTCAGACGGAACGGCAGTGACAAGCTGAACAAATCAGCCCCAGAAAACAGCACCGCTTCACCTTGCTCTCAGAGAACAGTAAACACCCTAACTTCAGATGGACATGAAACCCCACCTGAAAACCCAGCAACAGAGTTAAACACTAACTCAACACCCAATACTCCAAACCACAGCAGCGTCCAACAAACACCTGCTGATGAAACTCCAAGTTCCTGTAAGTGCTGTCTCAGTCACCTGCCATTCCTCCGGAGAACACCAGATCAGGTCTGACATCCTAAACGTTTCCTCCCAAACTCCAGCCCCTCAAATGACCAAAACGATGCCCTCACCACAGCAGGTGCATCACATGAAGAGTCCTGGACCTTTCATGCCCTCCCACCCAACCCTACAGTGGCAGCAGTAACCCGCCGCCAGCACGCCACTGGCGAGCACACCCCTGCCCTCCTGCATTACCATACCACCTCAGTTCGCTGCTGACGATCTCCTCACCCTCACATGCGGATTCGTCACTACGAACCATGACAGCTCACATGTCAAAACCATGTAACACATCCTCCGAGCTCCGCAAGCTCCACCCTGTCGACTACATGCTGCATCTGCAAGACGGTGTCCACACGTATGTCCCTGAGCCACTCACTGCGCCACAGCTCGTAGTACCTCACGGCCAGAGGGGGAGTACGCCGACACACGCACACGATGCACCATGATGGGTTGCCAGTGCCAACCGGCAAATCCAAACCACCGACAGGAAAAGGGGGAAGATCCGACCCACTGACACAGACCGACAACCATATGCACCACACAAGCATAAGTATTGTCATTTTAGGAAAACATATAGCAACCATGCTTAGACACAACCCATATTCTCTCCTCCGCAGCACTGCTAGGACCAATCTAGTAGAGAGGAGTTACTATCAATTTTTTTTTTATTATTATATGATTTTTTTTATTTTTATTAATTTTTTTAATTTTTTTTTTAGTTTAAAATTTTTTTTTTTTATAATTTACTTTATCGTTTGGTTTCTTTATCGCGTGTCTCACTTTGTGTTTCCTTTCCTCTCTTTCACTTTGAACCCCTTAACCAAACCTTGAATCCAGGTCCTGAAATTGAGATCGACTTCCGTCAGTAAAGTCGTTGTAATTCGCTGTGAGAACCGCTGTCGACCGATCGAGGCCACCCGCCAAAATCATGAACGACATGATACACGATGTAAGTTACTTGATTGACAACGTAGCCATGAATAGGATTCTGTGCTACACGATACCTCTTAGCCTTGTTCAAACGTTGTAACTTCGGCCACTGCGGGCCCCGCTAGTCTCATCCTAACCCATCTCGCCCTTTCCCGGTAGCGCTATTCCCATATACGCAAACCCGGAAACAGGTGACTTAGTTGTCTTTTCAGTTTGCCCATTATCGACGTTAATAATGTTTACCGGCTCAAAGACGTTGTGAATGTGGGATTACGGCAAGGGAAAACCTATGTAAAAATCCAAACTCCTAAAGTCGCTGCGTATTACGAGAACAACGAACAGTTGTATCTGGCCCCAAACTCAAAGATGGGCACGCTCACTTAGGACATTCACTCCCCCTACCCGAGTAAACTCTGCGTACGCGATAATACCAAGGGCATCTGCGGTTTAGAATCCATTAAACCCGACACTAGCTGCCCCGCCGAAGCAACACCACGTTCTCAAGTTGAGGTAACGCAAGCCGAAATCATCAGAAACCGATGGCTGGTCAACACCCCAGCACGAACAGCCACCCTCACATGCGATTAACACGACACCACTACGCGCATTAATTTGCCCAACCAAACGTTATGGATCACTGTCCCGAAGGGCGAGATCCTCCATATTGACGAGTTAGCATTGTATCACCTCACCGACGATGAATGTCAGGTTGAAATCGAAATCTCTTATTGAATTGACACCGGCTGACAGCGCTAGAAGCTATCGCTCGCCTTCCGCCCGCCGGCGCGCCAATTATTCGGTCCTGGTCTGCCGCTGACACGGCGCTTTGTATCTCTACTATCGTAGGATATGTTATGAATTTGACACTGGCCTTCCTCCTACACAAGCGAGTGAACGTCGTTCAAGAGTCTCTCAACAAATGCACGTCAGGCGTCCCTCGCCTCTTTCGACGTGGTAATTCCGACCTAGAATCCGAACCCGAGAATTCGACCAACCTGACTGAGATCATGCCTATGCCGCCTCGTCGAGCCCCTGACAATTAAAACAGTCAAAAATGACCCAATTGTCAATAATGATAAACAATGCATCCCTATGTCTTCTCAAGCTTCTAACCTGTTCCTTCCCAAATTACCCTGCACCAGGCTTCAGTCAGTGATAGGAATGATGTTTGTGTCTTGTATGTGCCTGTTCTCCCTGCTTCTTGTTCCAGTGCCTGACGATGTTCCATCGGGAACATCACCAAGCAAGAGGGGGAATGTGTAGAGAAATGCGATGGAAAAACAGCACATCGTTGGGGAATTTGGTTACTTTCAGAAAGGGAAAGGTCATCTGACCCCCATCACTAACTCTTCCACGGCGACTCAGTGTCTGCATACTTTAAGACACCCCCTCATCCAGCACAAGACCGCTCCCTTTTCATCAAGACAGACAAAAGGAACGCGATCCACATATAGGATTACTGACATTTATTCCACTCACGATTATTAAAACTATCTACACAAAGAAATATATGGACATTAATATGTACTCTTTCCCTCATAGGCTTGATGTGATGATTTTGAATATGAATTACATAAGAAATGTGGGATGACTTTCCTTTGTGCCTTCAACTGCATAAACTGTAGTGTGTAGGTTGTGCCAAATGCAATGTTTAGTCTCTAAAAGAAGCTAGTGTCGTAAGTCAAAAATGTGTGGATGACCGTTAAGCTTTGGCATCCTAATGTATGTTTACAACAGACATAAAATATCTGTACGTTATCTTTCACATTGAATTAAATATCAGATGATGAGTGGGCATGGCCCCAGAAAACCATGGACATGGGCGGGGCTCCGCCCCGTACCGACGCTCTGATTGGACCAGCCCCCTTTAGGGATGTCCTAAAGAACGGACTGTTTAAACGGACTGTTTAAAACGACGCGCGAGTGACGCGCCCTCTCTCTTCTTCTGGCGCTCTGACTCTCTTGAACATGGCTTGAACATCTCTGAAGCTGCGCCCTCCAACGTGCGCGCCGGTCCGCTGGACTCTCGCCTTGAAAACCAACCATTTATGGGTCTAAGACTGTGCCAAAGCCGTAACGGAGCCACGAATTCGACGATTGCAGAGGAGAGCTTTCCCGGTGACGTCACGCAGCCGTCTCAAGTCTCCACACGAGAACAACCGAAGGAGCACGAACCGACCACGTGAAACCCGAAACAAAGAACTCACGCGGGAAACGAAACCAACTTCGAGCCTGCTTTAAACCAATCCAAGCAAGTACAAACTGAATTTTTATCCTGACTAAACTGGTAAATTCGATCTGAATGCAGTAACAAAGCAGACGTATTTTGTTCGTGATCATTTTCTGGTTAGTTAAGCTATGAAGTAGAAAGAATGGTGTTCTTTCACACACAGTTAACTCTCGTATGCCTATGTGTGTATATCTATGTCTTATCAGTTAATCCATTTATGTTAGAATAGCAATATCACGAATAAACCTTTTCCATTTTATAAACAAGTGTCTCTGAAATATGATTTTAAGTATTTTCATCCTTATTTTGCCCAACGATAACGCAACCTAGCTCAAACTCGAGTAATTATTAATCTCGTTTATTGTTACCGGGGGCCACGGAATGGAAGCGAGATTGTAATTGAGAGTAACAGAATGTACCTTTTAGTGATTGCTGGACAAGCACTTAATAAGGTGTAAACTGTAGGTTAAATATTAATATGACTTTAATCAAGCCATATTAAATATTTAATAACTAATTCCCGGAGCTGAAACAATAGCTCTATATTAAACTGTATTTTATTACACAGGAAATAACTTTTTTGGGTCATACTATAACACCAAACAGTAAAGCTATCTCTGAAAAACGCATAAAAGCTATCAAAGATGTACCGAAACCCATAACAAAGAAACAATTGTTATCATTCTTGGGAATGTGTGCATATTGTCGAACGTTTATTCCAAATTATGCATTTCTTGAGGAGCCCTTGAGAGCCCTGACAACAGGGAAAGGGCTGAGGTCATGTGACAAGATTGAAAGGCCTTTTACACCGATGGTAGACGGAAAAACATGGATTTAGGAGTTCAGTGCTCTTGCAAACCCATGGGGACAGATTAAGACCAGTCGCATATTTTTCAACAAAGCTTGATGCAGTGGCAGCAGGCTTGCCACACTGCCTGAGAGCTGTGGCAGCTGCGGAGCTGGCTGTACTGGCTTCAAGGGAATTTGTGGGGTATTCTGATTTGACTTTGATGGTCCCACACGCGGTCTCCATGAATTTGCAAGAACAGAGAACGTCACATTTATCAACAGCCCGATGGCTGAGGTATCACACGATTTTGCTTGACATGCCAAATGTAACGAACGGTGAAAAGATGCACAACTTTGAATCCTGCCACACTTCTCCCTACAGAGGAGGATGGGGAGGAACACCATTGCTGTCTATCAGTGTTGGAACAGGTGTGTACACCATGTCCAGACCTGTTGGACACACCTTTAGAGAACTGTGACAATGTCCTCTTTGTGGATGGGTCGGCGTCCAAAGATCCACAAACAGGCTTGAATAAGGTTGGTTTCGCGGTGACCACTGAATTTGAAGTCGTAAAGTCTGGCAAATTGCCATCAAATTATTTGGCTCAGGGAGCTGAATTGGTTGCTCTGACAGAAGCGTGTAAACTTATGGCAGACAAGTGTGTGACAATTTACACAGACTCGCGTTATGCTTTTGGGGTCACGCACGACTTTGGGGCACTTTGGAAGCACAGACATTTTTTGAAGTCGGATGGACATCCGATATTAAACGCATCGCTTGTGTCTGAGCTTTTGGAGGCCATTCTTTTACCAGACAAGGTCGCGATCTGTAAATGCGCAGCGCACACTAACGATAAAAGTTTTATCTCCACAGAAAACGGCGAGAGCAGACGTGGCAGCGAAGGCCGCGGCAGCACAGGAGACAAAAGAAACGACTTGTGCTTTAGTATCTGTGACTAACCCTGATATTTCCCCTTGTTTACAAAGTATGCAGACTTTTTCCACAGGAGCAGAAAAAACAACAATGGAGGTTGTCTGGCTGCAGCCTCAAGGGGGGTGTATGGATGAGTGTTGATGACATTCCTTGTTTGCCCAAACACTTCTTTCAGCATTATGCTAAGTTGACACATGGGTTGGATCATGTGTCGAAAGGGAGTATGATAATGCAGATGAAGGAATTATGGTTTACAAAGGGATTTACAGTGGTTGCGGAAATTTTTTGCAAAAGATGTGTCACTTGTAACACACACAATGTGGCTAGGGGAATAAAAAACACCCTTGGCATCTCAACCAGCCCCGGCAGGCCCATTTGAATATCTAATGATGGATTTCATCGAATTAACCCCTTGTGGGAAACAGAAACACTGTCTGGTGATGGTTGACATGTGGTCAAAATGGGTTGAGGCCTTCCCAACCTCGAAACAAGATTCAGCAGCAGTGGCAAAGGCCCTGTTAACCGAGATTGTTCCGAGATGGGGAATTCCAAGAAAAATCAGTTCTGACAATGGCAGACACTTTGTCAATGATGCAATAAAGCAGGTGGGTCAGTTCTTGGGAATTGACATGAGAACACACTGTAGCTACGCGCCCTCATCAGGAGGGGCAGTAGAGAGACAGAACTAGACAATTAAGAACAAATTAGCAAAATGCTGTGAAGAGACGGGTCTGACTTGGCTTAAAGCCCTCCCAATTGTACTGATGTACATGAGAATGAGAAAAAGAGTGAAAACAAATCTGAGCCCATTTGAAATTTTGTTTGGCAGGCCACCATTCATGGGCATAGAAGGGGGTAAACAAGGGCTGCCATCAACGGATGTGTGTGAGAATGACATGTTGAATTACTGCAAAGAAATGTCTTGTCTGTTATCAAATATTTCTGTGCAGGTAAAAGCTGCCCAGGGGAAGGTTGCTGAGAGATTCCTGCACGAGGTCAGACCTGGTGATTTCGTGGTGATTCGTGATCACAGGAGAAAGAGCTGGAAATCGAAAAGGTGGCTAGGGCCTTTTCAGGTGCTGCTGGTGACGCACACGGCGGTGAAGGTCGCAGAGAGGGCTACGTGGGTTCACGTGAACCATTGCAGGAGGGTGCCGCCCATTGCGGAGGCGGAGCGATCGCTGGAGGAGGTTCAACGCAAGTGTCAATAAATGCTAAGATCCAGTTTGAAAAAGCCTTTGCATTGCAGCTGTGTGTTTAGGCGGAACCAGATATCAGCAGCAAGGAGGAGACTGAGGGGAGGAGGCAACTTTGATTGCACAAACGGCATCTGGGTGGACACCGTAATCAACAGAACAGATAAGACTTTTAGTGCTTCGAAGACAGTACTTTCTCACATTCTTTGGTCATAACAGCACCTTTGATACAGAGTAACTGAGAGAATGGAGCGTCCAAGACCGTGGCACCCATTCAGAGTGCCAGGAATGTGTGGCCTGTTTAAAGACCACATGTATAATGACTTTGTTGTCAGTAACAATTTGTTTGATAAATGTGGGTACTTCTGTGTATTTGCCAAACAAGACACCGGGGGGAAGAGCAAAGAGAAATGTTAAGATTTTGCCTGGGGTTTTGCCAAACCATTATTCAGGGTACACATTATCTGATCCATGGACGACACCTGGGGCAAATGTGGGGTGGTCACTTTTCCTAGGGGTGGGAACAACAGTAACGATAAATAAAGTGAATGGGTTAGCATGGACTGTATTGGCAATAGCAAATGCCACTGAAAATGCTTTATCGATGATAAATGATGAAATGAGACATTTAAGAGAGGCAGTTATTCAGAATCGTTTAGTCTTGGATTTACTTACTGCAGAAAAGGGAGGGGTTTGTAAAATGCTAGGAGTATCTTGTTGTTTCAATATTCCAGACCACAGTGACAACATAACTGATGTGATTGAGCACATGAGAAAGGCGGTGCAGGAGCCTGAACCAGCGAACGACCAATGGCTCCCCTGGATAATGAATCTCGAGGGGGGCTGGGGAATGTGGTTGGCTCAAACTGTGTTGCCAATTATAGTTATAGTAGTACTAATTTTGCTATGCATACCATGTATTATACAATGTGTGTCTAGCTTAGTACAGAGACTGGTTAAGGTCGGAATGTCTGTTCAATTGGTGAAAATGACAGTCTATCCGGATGATGATGTTAATGTTGATGACCAACAATATGATGACGCAAGTAGCGGAAGTTACAGTGAAAGGGGTAATTGAGTTGTGATGTTTTATTTTATTTTTATTCCTGAGAATGATTGATAAATTGATATGTTTATTTCCTACTATGAACTATACTTTTCCTTGTTTATACTATGGTGACTGAGGGTTCGGTTTAGGCCGAGGGTGCAACAGCAGTGCCTGTCCATTCAGCCCGGCTATAGAATAAAGTCTTTACTTTGCTTGCTAAAACATTTAGGGTGTGTCCCAACAAAAACAGCCTAAGCATTTTTCAAATTTTCAAAAACTTACTTCACAGGTTCAAGGAGAGTGATCATTTATGTGAAAATCCGAGATGAAGAGTATAAGTGTGATTTAATGGCTTGAACTTGTATTTATTATTATTATTACAATGTTTGATTAATCAGTTATCAGAGAATGATAAAAAGAGAGGAATTGTGATGGAATTTTTCCTTATGGGTATTCATCTTTAGTGAAACTTAGATTCAAGATGTATGCATCATATGTTTTCTCACTCGTAGTTAGATAAGCATTCTGTGTGTGATGATTTACTATGATTGGGAAGTGATAGAGGTAAGGAAACGCAGATGGTCAGGGGGTCAAGGGGGCATTTGCCTCCCTTTTCTGTATAACCATTAATCGGTAAACAGACTGGTATATCTCTTCCTGTAGGGGAGGGAAGAAATAGGGCCTTGAGGGAAAAGGACTATAAAAACAGATTGGCACTGCTTTTCCTTATCTCTCTCTCGCTCCTGACTGACTCACAGCTATGTGTGTTAGTGACGAGGGATCTTCTCTTGCAAGGGAATAAATACTTTATTACTATAATTTGGACTCAGAGTTGTCTCTTACTCAGTGATGTTTGTTAGAAAGAAATTGCCACAACACTTATTTTTAACGTCCACTTTTGGTTTTAGATTGGAAACATTGCAAAGAAGCCTTGAATGGGCAAGAGGGCGGCTGATTACTGTACCAGCAGCTGATCAGTTACTCCGTGACATGGGAGTATATAAAGTCACTGACAGAGAGCATGGACAACAAGGTGAGTGAAACTTTAAAAATCATAATCAAACACACCTGAACAAGCTAATCAATGTCTTTAGGATCACTAGAAAGTTACAAGCAGGTGAGTTTGATCAAGGTTTGAGGTAAACATTTGTGGCACTCAAGGGCCAGAGTTGAGAACCCCTGTTTTTGAGGTAAACATTCCAGGATTTTATTAATGCAAGTGAACAGGGCTCAATATAGACCATTTGACAGTCCAAAATCCATGTTTTAAGCACAAGTAAGATTTTTATTTAAAAACAAAAAGCTCTGATGTCTATTCTCAAGATGGTTTACTTCACAATTCACAACTGTGATGTATGCAAGCTGAGAGGGTCACACGTGATGTGGTGGCATATATATATATATATATATATATATATATATTAATAACTGCTCATTTTGCTAGAGAAGATGCTTAATAACCTAAACAAGGACTTTTGGAACATCAAAACTGGTCTAAGTTGAGGCCTGTTCACTTGCATTAAATGGAGAGAATTTTTCTTCTGAAATCATATTTTCTGTTCTGCTAAAAAGGACATCTACATCAGTGGCGCTGACCCACGTTTCTGGATCCCACCCCACCAAACCAACACGGCACATCTTGCATGTCTCTTTTAATCAAACACAACTGATTCAGCCCATTGAGCGACTCCAAAACCTGAAAAGGGCGTGGGCTCTGTGAATGTGGTTGGGAACCAATTTATACATTATGGATGACCTGGGGGGTTGGTAAATAATGATGGAATTTTTATTTTTGGGTGAACTGTACTTTAAAAAAAATATTTTTAATGAAGTTTTTTTTTTTTTTTTTTTTTCTCACCAAGGCTACATCTATTTGATACTGTAAAAATGCTGTAAAACCAGTAATATTCTGATGTATTAAAACTTGAAATAACACTTCTATTTAAATATATCGTCCTGGAGGTGCTCCAACCCTGAAAAAAACCTCACCTGCCTGATAATGAAGACCTTGATTAGCTTGTTCAGGTGTGTTTGATTAGGTTGGAGCTGAATTTTGCAAGACATCAGCACTCCAGGAGCGACGTTGCCTAAAAGTTGAATTTTCAGCATCATTAATCAATTTGTTTTTATCTGCATTAATATGAATTATATATTGAAAACTAACAGTCATTATGTTTGTTCCAGGGAGTTCAATTTGAGTGGTTCCGTGTCATATTCCGACATAAGAGATGCTGCGCTCGATGAAATGGTTGCTGACTTCATGGCTGGGGAATGACCAGCTTGGATCTGAGGCTGTGAGGGCACAGTTACTGGCAGATGGTGTTTGGGTCCAGAGAAAAAGTGCAGAGGAGTTTAGTTCAAATTGAACCTAGGGTAGCTGCGCTGCAATATCGCAAAGAGCACAGAGAAGACTACAGTGTCGCTGGACCGAACACCCTGCGGCACCTTGATGGCAAATTGGCAACCATAAATTGATGAGGTAAATATACACAAGTTACGCAGCAATATATTTATAATTATTAATATATAATTATTATTTTTGTATAATACACGTTATGTAGCTTATAATTATTATTGTTTTTTTTTTTAGACGTACAGTACAAATGTTTAGAACAATACAAATTTCTATTGTTTTTAATGATGTCTATGCCCTCCAAGGCTGCATTTTTGATATATACTGTAAAAACATTAATATTGTGAAATAGTATTACAATGTTATTTTCATCTTCATTACTCCAGTCTTTAGTGTCATGTGATCCATCAAAAATCATTCTAATATGATTTGCGTACTCAAGAAACTTTTTTTTTTTATTATCCATGTTGAAAACAGTTGTGCTACTTAATATGTATGCTGATACCAATAATAACCGAGCAGCGTATTAGAATTATTTCTGACAGATCATGTGACACTGAAGACTGTAGTAATGAAGCTGAAAATTCAATTTTGCATCACAGCAATAAATAACACTTTAAAATATTACCGTATAATTTTTTTTTAATTATAGTGAAATTCTACAAAATTAATATTTTGCTACATATAGAAGCATGACACATTAAAACAAGTACTGTACAATTGTTTTGTTTGTCTAATGTCTCTCTCGTTTGTTTGTTTTGGTTTAGATGGAGAATTGTCATTCACAAGGGTATCAATAGCTGCAGCCGTCTTATAGTCTTCCTCCATGCCTTCAACAACAACCGCAGCAGTGTTGTAATGCATTGCTTCTTAAATGCCTTGGCCAGATGTGGAGTGCATTCTAGGGTTGGGATGGGTCATGGAGGAGAAAACCAATGCTTTCTGAGTTATGAACATTTTCAGGGGCTCTGGAAGAGGCAGTGCCATCAGAGGCAGGAGCACTCATAACCAAATAGTTGAGAGGCTCTGGGGTGACATGGCAGGGACTGACTAATGTTTACTGCAAACTCTTCCATTTCCTGGAGAGTGACGGTATATTGGACGTAGTCAATGAAATGCACCTCTGGGCTCTTTATTTGTTCCATTTATATAAAAAAATTGCTGTTTGGATTTAAGTAAATATTGGTATGGTATATATTTGGCAACAGTTCTTTTAACACTAGCCCCTGGTTTCGCAGACAAGGCTTCAGCTTAGTCCCATGCAGACTAAAATGCATGTTTGAGCAGTTTTAACTGACAGAAACTTAGAAACTTGCATTGACTGTTCTTAAATTGTCAGTGCCATTGTTTTGTCTCAAGATGCACACCAGTAGTGTTTTTTATTTTGTTATGTTAATAAAAGCTACATGTCCTAATTTAACTATGGCCTAACCCTGGCTTAGTCTAAGCCCTGGCTGTGAAACCAGGCGTAAGTGATGCAGTATGTAGCTTTTTATTTCTTACACAACTATGTCGGAAGATGAAAAAGTGAAGTGATGTGTGGCCAAGTATGATGTCCCATACTCTGAGTTTGTGCTCTGCATTTAACCCATCCAAGCACACTCACAGTAGTGAAAACACACACACGGAGCAGTGGGCAGCCATTTTTGCTGCAGGACCCGGGACAACTCGGGATGGTTATTGAGTGTGGAAGAGAGAGCGTTGTACAATCACATGCAGTTTTGTTTTTCTTTGTTTTCCTCCTTAATGTTTGTGATGCCTAAACAACTGTCCAAATCACCCACAAAACCTTTTAGTCAAATGTTTCCACCCCATATGTTCGGACCTCAATAATTGTCACTTATAACTATTGAACTCTTTTGATTGCCATTGTATTACGATGTAAATATTGTAAGATACTGTCATTTTGATTTGTTCACGAGTGTCATTGCAAATGTAAACTTTTGACGTTAAAATAAAAAGCTCATAGTTCCAATACAAGTGTGTTAAGAGTTATTTATTCTTTGGCCATGAAATACATTTAAATCTTGCAGCAAATTGTTTAACAGAGCTGTTTAAAAAGATATATACTATATCACAGAGTAAAAGATCCGCTGCCGGCACACTGATCAGCCTCCCTCTTACCCATTCAAGGCTTCTCTGCATTGTTTCCAGTCTGAAACACACTAACATGAAATGTTAGTCAATAGTAAGCTAAAGAAGCACTAAATGTCTTTTTTTCAGATGCAGAGAAAAATGCAGCCGCAAACTGACTCATTCAACTGTAACCCATATGAAAAAAAACTATAGTAATTCATAGGAAATACTATAGCGTTTTTGAACCATACTACAGTAAAGTACTTCAATTCATTTGTTGTGGTAATTCTATAGTTGTTGTGGTAATATAACAACTATAGTAATATAAATTACTTTACCCAACACTGTGCTAAGTTTTCTACACCTATCGGATTTATTATACTACAATACACTACAGTTTACTGTAGTAACAACTAAATGCTACAGTATGTAAGTTTATCAGTTCACTATAGTTAATACTACAGTATGCTGTAGCATTCATTAAAGTGTTGTAAATACTATACAGTATACTACAATTTACTATAGTTTACTATAAATACTATAATATTTTCATAATGTCAGCATAAGCATCGATTTGAAAGTGAGAAACAAAGTTTGAAAGCAATCCTTACCTCACTAAAGTTGTATGAAGCTCATTGGGTCCAGTATCCTCTGTTAGCTGGCGAGTGCAATTATTTAATGTTTGCTTGCAGTGCAAAATTAAGTTTCTTCTGTCCATTTTAAAGCGAACTGGATTTTTCTGCTTATTTAATGGTGAATAACTCATGCGAATTGGATTACCACAAATGATCTGTGCTGAATTGGTCTGGTCTGGTTCTGTTGATCATTGATTGGGTGAGAACAGTTCAATATTACTGGCTGTGGAAATCAGCGGGCGTGGCTCATTATACTACAAGGAAAACGCCGTAAATAACGCGCGCTATTGTGCAATCAGAACGGCGTTAAATACGGCGTTTTTATGGGTTACGCGCGGTTTTTACGGCGTTTGCTATCAGGACGGCGTATTTGACGGCGTTAATACTGTTTTAAACGCCGTCAAAAATGGCGTTTTGTACGTAAACGTGATCTATCTATAGCGTAATTCTGAATCTTTTGGCTTGCCATACTTTGGCGGATATTCGCGCCGCGTTAACCAATCAGGAGCTTGCTCTAGCAGTGACGTGATTACGAGGCAGAAAATCTGAAACAACAATGGAGGACAAATTAATCGTGGTTGTATGTGGGTACCCGGAGCTGTACGATACTACTTCATACTTTTACAAAAACAGGAATACATTTTGCAAGGAGACTGGAGGTGCCTGGCAGAAGCCCCTCCCATGACGCAAATTCGCATCTGTTGTGTAGTGAATTTCACGCACGAATGAAGCGAGTAAACTGAAAATGTTCAAGCGTCCAACTACGCGCGAATAGCGCAATTTATCGCTTCATTCGCGTCTGGTGTGAACGCACCTTAAGTATACTTCTTTTTTTTTACGTGAACGTTAGCGTATGCGCACAGTCGTATGCACAGCCTTGCAAAGTATACTTCATTACCAAAGTATACTTCACTTTAAGGCCAAAGTTTCCATTTCCGGTGCTGCTTTTGTACAGTCAACGCTATGATGGCTTCGCTCAATTTGTGCTTTTATCTACTTTTTTACATATTTTTACTTTCTCTTTTTACACGTATGACGTCTGCACTATTTATATACGACAAAAGAACACTTTTGGACATTGGACACCGCTGCACTAACCTGCTTCAGGACACTTTATCCACGGATCCAGCGTGGCCATTGGAGATACCTCGGAACACCGAAGTGAACAAAGGCCACCTGAATAACCGCAGGAGGCGAAAGAAACACTGCAGGAGACGTGCTGGAATCCGCAACAGACTGAGGGAAAGGGCTCACAGTCCTCCTCTACCGAGTATTCTGCTCGCTAATGTCCAATCCTTGGAGAATAAGATGGACGATCTTAGAGCCAGGATAAGTTTCCAACGAGACATTAGGGACTGTAACATCCTTTGTTTGACTGAAACATAGCTCAAGCTGTCGGTCCCGGACACGGCTGTAAGGCCGTCTGATAACTTTTCTGTTTTACGGATGGTCGGAAAAACCAAAGGTGGGGGAGTGTGTTTCATGATTAACAAGAAATGTTGTGACCCCAGGAATATCTCCATTCTGTCGTGTTCCTGCTCGCCTCATCTGGAACATCTCTCCATTATCTGCCGCCCATTCTATCTGCCCCGGGAGTTTTCATCAATCGTCGTTACTGCCGTTTACATTCCACCACAGGCAGACAATAGATTGGCTTTGTTCAAACTCCACGATGAGCTCAGCGGCTACATCAATAAACACCCTGATGCTGCCTCCATCATCGCGGGGGACTTTAACAAAGCCAACCTCAAGAAGGTCATGCCGAACTTTCACCAATACGTATCCTGTCCAACTAGAGGACCGAATACACTGGATCATTGCTACACTCAGTTTAAGAATGCCTACAAAGCTCGTTCCCTGCCGGCTTTTGGCAAATCGGACCATGCCGCCATTTTCCTCACACCAGAATATAAACAAGGGATCGTTCAGGAACCCCCGGTGGAGAGGGAAGTGACACGCTGGTCCTCCCACTCTGAAGCTATGCTACAGGCGGCTCTTGATGACGTCGACTGGGACATGTTCCGGGCGAGTTCATCTGATGTCAGCGAGTTCACGGATGTAGCATTAAGCTTTGTCAACACACTAACCGAGCAAGCCACTGAAACGGTAACAATAAGGACATTCTCTAATCAAAAACTGTGGGTGGACAGAACAATCCGTGATGTGGTTAACCATCGCACTGCTGCATACAATGCCGGTATGTTGTCAGGAAACATAAACGAGTTCATAGCATCATGCTATGCTCTCCGAAGGGCAGTTAGAGCTGCCAAACTCCGATACGGGGAGAGAATTGAGTCACACTTTCAGCTCAATGACTCTCGACGCATGTGGCAAGGACTGAAGACCATCTGTTCCTCTGGAAATAAATCCTCTGCAGAGGTGAGAGCATATCCGTTGCTGGCCGAAGAGCTAAACACCTTCTACGGCCGCTTTGAATGTAATGGCGGCAGTTTGACTCTGCTGATCAGCGCGTCAGGAAGCAGCAGACAGAGCAGCGATGATCATGTAATCACCGTGTCGGAGGACGAGGTTCGGAGGGAACTAAAGAGAGTGAACGTCAGAAAAGCAGCCGGACCTGATGGGATTACTGGCCTCGTTCTGAGGTCCTGCGCTGATCAGCTTGCTGGTTTGTTTACTTCCATCTTTAATGAGTCCAGACCGCATACTTGGATGAGGTAGAGAGACTTACATCATGGTGCCAGGACAACTGTCTCTCTCTGAACGTGAGCAAAACTAAAGAGCTGATTGTAGACTTCAGGAAGAGACAGCAGCGGCCCTACACTCCTCTTATGATCAGTGGGACCCCTGTGGAGAGGGTGAGCAGCTTCAAGTACCTCGGTGTAAACATCTCCGATGACCCGACTTGGACTGCACACATTGAAACACAGGTGAAGAAAGTCAGGCAAAGACTGTACCATCTGCGACAGCTGAGGAAATTCAGGGTCTCACCAGCTATCCTGAAAACGTTCTATTCAGGGGCCATAGAAAGTGTATTGACTCAGTGCATCTCAGTGTGGTATAGTAACGCCACAAACCAGGACTGCAAAGCTCTGCAGAGAGTCGTGGGCTTAGCTGAGCGCATCTCAGGGTCTGCTCTCCCCTCTCTGCAGGACATCTACCTCAAACGCTGCAAAAGCAGAGCTGTCAAAATCATCAAGGACTCAAATCACCCCGGTAACCGTCTCTTCATTTTACTGCCATCTGGCAAGCGCTTCAGGAGCATGATGGCAAAAACCGAGAGACTGAGGAGGAGCTTCTTCCCTCAGGCCATCAGGCTCCTAAACTCAAACTCAAACTCGTAACATTTGAACTCGTCTCATAACATTTACATTTACATGTCTCAATTTAATGTGTACATACCCGGTACAACCACGTTTGCACATTCTTCTTGCTGTTTGCACATTCCTCTTGCACATCCCTGTTTATATTATTATTTATTAAGTCCACAGTATACTGTATTGCACATTTTATTTCATTGCACATTTTACCCCTAATTTGTTTTCTTATTTTTATTTTATTCTTGCCTATATTTAATGGTGCTTGCCATATATGGCAAGGCAACATTAGTGTTATTGTCAAAATTTATTCTTCTTCTTCTTCCACTTTTTTTTCGGCGCGCTACTCCTCCCGCAGTTTTTGTCACAGAGCCATGAATGAGGTGTCAAAACGTGCGGCCTAATCGGGAATGGTGTGCTATGACTTTTATAAGCGATCGGGGGTACGATGTTTGCCCCAGGGGCAAAATAGGGGCAAAAAAAAACGCATAGACTTAACATTGCGAAAAACTTTGACGCCTCGTAGCTCAGAGAGTGGATTTCACAGAAATGTGAAATTTGCCACATTTGAAGAGGCTGGCAGGCTCTGTAAGACCATACCTCAAAATGGGGTAAAAGTTGCACCCCTGGGGGGCAGGAGCGTCCCAAAGTTGCCCCATTGACTTTCTACGGTGTAGGACGGCCCATGCCTCGTAGCTCAGAGAGTGGATTTCACAGAAATGTGAAATTTGCCACATTTGAAGAGGCTGGCAGGCTCTGTAAGACCATACCTCAAAATGGGGTAAAAGTTGCACCCCTGGGGGGCAGGAGCGTCCCAAATTTGCCCCATTGACTTTCTATGGTGTAGGACGGCCCATGAAATGGGCCGTCCTTTCAATTGAACCGCTTTTCAATTGAACATAACTCTGGATCACAGTGTCATAGAGACAAGGGGGTGGGCTCATTTGACTCAGACGACCAATCAGCATCTCAGGATCATTGTGAAGCTATCAAGCCACGCCCCTAGCAACCATTTAGAGCACCTTAGCAACACGTCCCATAGACTTCCATTGAAAGAGATCAAAGGGATATCTCAGGATAGAAGTGTCATAGAAATATGAGGGTGGGCTCGTTTGACTCGGGGCAGCAAGCAGCCAATCCTGAATCACCTCAACACTCATTGGCCCCGCCCTAGCAACCATTGTCGAGCACCTTAGCAACCAAAATTCACAGAGGAATATCTTCCATTATGAATGTCACAGAGGCGTGGAAGTTGGTTTATATCATTCATACTGACAAGAAGCCTTTGGAGTATCATGATTGCTAGCTGCCAAGCCACTCCCTAGCAACCAAACAGAGTACCCTAGCAACCGTTTTGCAAGACCTATATCTCTGCATCAGAACATCGTATAGAGATGGGGGTTGGTTTATACATTCACACTGACTTTGGAGCTTCATGATTGGCAGCTGCCAAGCCACTCCCTAGCAACCAAACAGAGTACCCTAGCAACCGTTTTGCAAGACCAATATCTCTGCATCAGAACATCGTATAGAGATGGGGGTTGGCTCTTTTGACTCATGCTAGCAAACAGGACTTGCTACATGCTACACATGCTAGCAGTGAATAGCTACATGCTAATAGCGCTTAGCTAAGCCAATAAAATGCTACAAACTCCATAGTAACCATCTATGACAACTACCAACCACCTAGTAACACCATAGCAACCACCCAGATTACCCTAAATGCTAATCATGCTAGCAACATGCTAGCAACATGCTAATCATGCTAGTCACATGCTAATCATGTTAACAACATGCTAAAAACATGCGAATCACGCTAAAATCATGCTAGCAACATGCTGGCAACATGCTAATCACGCTAGCAACATGCTAGCAACATGCTAATCATGCTAGCAACATGCTAACAACATGCTAATCATGCTAGCAACATGCTAGAAACATGCTAATCACGCTAGCAACATGCTAATAATGCTAAAATCATGCTAGCAACATAATAGCAACATGCTAATCATGTTAGCAACATGCTAGCAACATGCTAATCACGTTAGCAACATGCTAGCAACATGCTAATCATGCTAAAATCATGCTAGCAACATGCTAATCATGCTAGCAACATGCTAGCAACATGCTAATCATGCTAACAACATGGTAAAAACATGCTAATCATGCTAGCAACATGCTAAAAACATGCTAATCAAGCTAAAATCATGCTAGCAACATGCTAGCAACATGCTAATAATGCTAGCAACATGCTAGTG
This sequence comes from Schizopygopsis pylzovi, assembly GCA_027422435.1. Classification (NCBI taxonomy): domain Eukaryota; kingdom Metazoa; phylum Chordata; class Actinopteri; order Cypriniformes; family Cyprinidae; genus Schizopygopsis; species Schizopygopsis pylzovi. The sequence goes on along the minus strand of JAPDDL010000085.1, from coordinate 6,855 downwards.
CTAATCATGTTAGCAACATGCTAAAAACATGCTAATCACGTTAAAATCATGCTAGCAACATGCTAGCAACATGCTAATCATGCTAGCAACATGCTAGTCACATGCTAATCATGCTAGCAACATGCTAAAAACATGCTAATCACGCTAAAATCATGCTAGCAACATGCTAATCATGCTAGCAACATGCTATCAACATGCTAGCAACATGCTAAAAACATGCTAAAAACGCTAAAATCATGCTAGCAACATGCTAGCAACAGGCTAATCATGCTAGCAACATGCTATCAACATGCTAATCACGTTAACAACATGCTAGCAACATGCTAATCATGCTAGCAATATGCTAGCAACATGCTTATCACGCTAGCAAAATGCTAGCAACATGCTAATCACGCAAGCAACATGTTAGCAACATGTTAATCATGCTAAAATCATGCTAGCAACATGCTAGCAACATGCTAATCATGCTAGAAACATGCTATTCACATGCTAATCATGATAGCAACATGCTAAAAACATGCTAATCACGCTAAAATCATGCTAGCAACATGCTAGCAACATTCTAATCATGCTAGCAACATGCTAAAAACATGCTAATCACGCTAGCAACATGCTAATCATGCTAGCAACATGCTATCAACATGCTAATCACGCTAACAACATGCTAGCAACATGCTAATCATGCTAGCAATATGCTAGCAACATGCTTATCACGCTAGCAAAATGCTAGCAACATGCTAATCACGCAAGCAACATGTTAGCAAACATGCTAATCATGCTAAAATCATGCTAGCAACATGCTAGCAACATGCTAATCATGCTAGAAACATGCTAGTCACATGTTAATCATGATAGCAACATGCTAAAAACATGCTAATCACGCTAAAATCATGATAATCATGATAGCAACATGCTAAAAACATGCTAATCACGCTAAAATCATGCTAGCAACATGCTAGCAACATGCTAATCATGCTAGCAACATGCTAAAAACATGCTAATAATGCTAAAATCATGCTAGCATCATGCTAGCAACATGCTAATCATGCTAGCAACATGCTAATCACGCTAGCAACATGCTAGCAACATGCTAATAATGCTAAAATCATGCTAACAACATGCTAATCATGCTAGCAACATGCTAGCAACATGCTAATCATGCTAGCAACACGCTAGTCACATGCTAGCAACATGCAAGCAACATGCTAATCATGCTAGCAACATACTAATCATGCTAGCGACATGCTAGCAACATGATAATCATGCTAGCAACATGCTAGAATCATGCTAGCGAAATGCTAGCAACATGCTAATCATGCTAGCAACATGCTAATCATGCTAGCAACATGCTAGCAACATGCTAATTAATGCTAGCAACATGATAATCATGCTAGCAACATGCTAGCAACATGATAATCATGCTAGCAACATGCTAGCAACATGCTAATCATGCTAGCAACATGCTAGCAACATGCTAATCATGCTAGCAACATGCTAGCAACATGCTAGCAACATGCTAGAATCATGCTAGCAACATACTAGCAACATGCTAGAATCATGCTAGCAACATACTAGCAACATGCTAATCATGCTAGCGACATGCTAAAATCATGCTAGCAACATACTAGCAACATGCTAATCATGCTAGCGACATGCTAAAATCATGCTAGCAACATGCTAATCATACTAGCAACATGGTAAAATCATGCTAGCAACATGCTAGCAACATGCTAATCATGCTAGCAACATGGTAACAAGATGCTAATCATGCTAAAAATATGCTAGCAAACATGCTAGTCACTAGTATCTGTCCAGCGCCGAGTTTTGCCACTGCAAGCACCATTTCACATTTTCTTCTGGAAATGTACATTCTAGTTATATATATTATCTTGTGTTATGTTTCATTTTTATTTTTATTTTGTTGCACTGTCCACTGAGCGGACCTGTCCTGATTTACATTTCACTACTGATTATATCCTGTATAATTGAGTATGTGACGAATAAAAGAACCTTGAAGTATACTTCACTTTGTACGCATACGCGAGGGACAGCGTACAGTGCGCATGACGCGAATTTCGTCATCAGAATAGTATGAGCGTACTGTACACGCACCCCCAGATTCCTTTGTATGCGCAGGTCGCACATGCGCATTCAATTCTCTTGCAGTAGTTAGTTTATCCGCAAGGTGGAAACGCTGCTGTGGGGGTATCGATTCACAAGGAAGCCGAAGAAAAACTGCTTAAACATGGCTTCACACACCTCCGGAATAAGCTTAGACACTGTCCGGCTTCCCAAACGGTAGCTTGCAGCAATACATGGTCACGGCTAGCCTTTCCGCTGTGCTTACCGAACTTCTATGAGTTTTTCTTCCGTGTCCTTCGTCACACTGTAATCTTCATAACTACTCTACGGGCCCCGCAAGGCCAGGAGAGGTATTGCAATTTGGCGCAAGGTGCATGCGTTGAACGTCTGTGTATGTGTACGAGTTAAATGAAGTATACTTGCAAGGCTGCGCGTACGACTGTGCGGATACGCTAACGTACGTGTAAAAAGTATACTTAGGCCTTTGGGAGCGTGTTCACACTTGGCCTCTTTTTTGACTAGAAAAAGTTGACGAGCGCTTTTTTAGTAAAATAAAAAGTAGTATGTGAATGTGCAAGTATCCATTACTGTGTGCCATGTACTTTACATAAAACATACACAAAATACAATATGTAAACAATAGCACCCTTTGTAAGGACATCTTTGTAACTTATACTCAAAAAGGTGCACATTAGTACCTTAGAGTACCAATATGTACCTTAATGTACAACTATGAAACTTTTTGGGGTAAATAAAGTACAAAGATGTCTTTTAAGGGAACTGTCCCAGTGACAAGCTGTTGTATTTCCTTCTTTCTTTCTTTCTTTCTTTCTTTCTTTCTTTCTTTCTTTCTTTCTTTCTTTCTTTCTTTCTTTCTTTCCTTCTGTTTTATAATCATATATAATAATATAATCATAAAGCATATTAAGCAAAAAAGTATGATAAAATCTGTCAATTAGACAAGGGTTAACTGAAAAAAAAAACAGGTATAACAGTTATAACTGTGCCCCTGCTTGGATGCCCGAGAGGTCTTTCAAAGATGGCCGCCGAGTGACATGACATGTCTTAAAGAGACTTTGACTGCGTTTTTTGTGTTAAGAGATTAGGGTTCTGAGAGATTATTTTTATTTTTATCTGTAACTAAAACCACCTCATTATTGAATTTATAGAGGCAGTCTGTGGAGGGTCACCAGCAGCTCTGTCAGATCAGCTTCATCTGGCTCTGACAGAACCTCTGAACTACAGGTGCATCTCAATAAATTAGAATTCCGTGGAAAAGTTCATTTATTTCAGTAATTTAACTCAAATTGTGAAACTTGGGTATTAAATAAATTAAATGCATACAGACTGAAGTTTAATTCTTTGGTTCTTTTAATTGTGATGATTTTGGCTCACATTTAACAAAAACCCACCAATTCACTATCTCAACAAATTAGAATACTTCATAAGACCAATACAATTTTTTTTTTAGTGAATTGTTGGTCTTCTGGAAAATATATTAATTTACTGTATATGTACTCAATATTTGTTAGAGGCTCCTTTTGCTTTAATTACTGCCTCAATTCGGCGTGGCACGGAGGTGATCAGTTTGTGGCACTGCTGAGGTGGAATGGAAGCCCAGGTTTTTTTGACAGTGGCCTTCACCTCATCTGCATATTTTGGTCTCTTGTTTCTCATTTTCCTCTTGACAATACCCAATAGATTCTCTATGTGGTTCAGGTCTAGTGAGTTTGCTGGCCAGTCAAGCACACCAACACCATGGTCATTTAACCAACTTTTGGTGCTTTTGGCAGTGTGGGCATGTGCCAAATCCTGCTGGAAAATTAAATCTGCATCTTTAAAAAGCTGGTTAGCAGAAGGAAGCATGAAGTGCTCCAAAATATCTTGGTAAACAGGTGCAGTGACGTTGGTTTTCAAAAAACACAATGGACCAACACCAGCAGATGACATTGCACCCCAAATCATCACAGACTGTGGAAACTTAACACTGGACTTCAAGCAACTTGGGCTATGAGCTTCTCCACCCTTCCTCCAGACTCTAGGACCTTGGTTTCCAAATGAAATACAAAACATGCGCTCATCTGAAAAGAGGACTTTGGACCACTGGGCAACAGTTCGGTTTTTCTTCTGCTTAGCCCAGGTAAGATGCCTCTGACGACAACTGTAGCCAAATTCCTTGACACGTCTGTGTGTGGTGGCTCTTGATGCCTTGACCCCAGCCTCAGTCCATTCCTTGTGAAGTTCACCTAAATTCTTGAATCGATTTTGCTTGACAATCCTCATAAGGCTGCGGTTCTCTCGGTTGGTTGTGCATCTTTTTCATCCACACTTTTTCCTTCCACTCAACTTTCTGTTAAAATGCTTGGATAAAGCACTCTTTGGCAATGAATGTTTGTGGCTTACCCTCCTTGTGAAGGGTGTCAATGATTGTCTTCTGGACCACTGTCAGATCAGCAGTTTTCCCCATGGTGGTGTAGCCTAGTGAACCAAACTGAGAGACCATTTTGAAGGCTCAGAAAACCTTTGCATGTGTTTTGAGTTGATTAGCTGATTGGCATGTCACCATATTCTAATTTGTTGAGATCACGCAGCAGCACTGCCAATGCTTGCTTTTATGTTTGTGAATGTTATGTTTGTGTTGTGGGATCTCTAGGTTGTGGCTTAAAAGCGGAACATGGAAATATCATGGATGTACTGGAAAAAAAAAAAACTATTTTTTTTTGGTTCTCAGCGATATGAGTCTTTCCCTTCTCCCAAAACAGCTTATAGCTACCTATTAAAATAGTTCAGTTTTGTATGTAATGGAAAAGTGATTAGACTATGTTTCGTTTTTTTTTCTTCATAAAGTTAATTTAGAAAAACCTTGTGAGCATTTTTTGTTCGTTAAATGTTTTTTTTTTATTTTAAGCAACGACCAAGCGGCCAGCATCAGAGCCTATGTTTGATTAATTTAGCCTTATCAAATCATCACGTCTTGACTAAAATAAAATCGATAGATAGGCCTATAAACAGTTCAAGCATATCAGTGTTAATTTAAATGTTTAACCTATATAAATGTGCAATATCCAACAGTTTGTGTGGAGAGTGGAAGCTGAAGCGAGCTTTACAGGACATTGAGGCTCCAGCATGGTCACTTGGATTTTTTTCTTACAGTAAAAACAACTTAAAATATGCCGTGTGATTTTTTTCTCATAAAGGTAAGAGTAATATATCATTTGGAACTGTAATGGGTCTACTTTTATTTGTGTGCATTCACAATATCAACATTGTGCTTTTATAAAATAGGAAAACAGAGAATGCACTTTCTGCCGGTTTTGAACAAGAGCGCTTCAATAATGAACCGAAACTCGGCAACTCGAAACTGGCTCAGAGATATGATAAATATATCTATAGAAAGCTTTAAAATACTACTTTAAAACGAAATAATTCAAAGCAAAGCAAAAACTCTTCATTAGCCTATATGTAATTCGTTAAGATGCATATATTTCTCTCTGCACGTCCAATGAGGAGATGGCGAGTCATTTTTCCCCGTCACCTCACCATCTAAAATATAAAAATAAGGGAAAGCCTAAAACAGGCCCGATTATAATTTGCGTTTTATTTTATAATTGTATTCAATAATAAAAAAAGTGTAAATCTTTGTCCTTGAAATTTAAAGGATTTGCTGCAATGCAATTTTGTCTGACTGATAGGGCTATGTGAATTATTTATTGGCCTATCTTTTTAATCCATGCAGCAAATGCTTTAAAAACAGTTTAACATTACTTTATTGCATTCCAGATGCTTTTAAAATAACTTTTCACTATACATTTTAAAGGGTTTTAAGCTTGAATGTAGCTTGAATGTAAAACATTGTTATGAATTCATTGTAGCCTATTCCCATTTGTAAAATAGCTAATTGTTGTCTAACACGATCTCATGAAAGTGCGTAGGCTATAGCACGATTTTCTGTTTCTATTTGGCGTAATATTTATACGCAGAAATTGACCCCCCCCCAGCACCCCCTACATAAAACACCTTCCCGCGCCCGTGATTCCTAGTTACCACGAGATGTTAATCATGGGGATGTTTAGGCATGCCAAGTCACATACACTGTCACTTTTGACTTTTAACAGCTACTCTGGGCCTTCATAAGCAAAAGAGGCACATTGTAAAATTTCTGCCCAAAAGCTGTCACACCCCACAACCTCATCAACTGCAGAAAGAAACAGGCATCAAAGAGGACTGCGAAGATATTTCACTGGAACCTGATTGCATCGTCTTCATTGCATTTATTTTGTTTCATTTCTTTATGTATTTATTCATGTTCAGTGTCAGTTATCATTTATTTATTCAGCTAAAAACAGTTGTTAGAGCACTGTCATTTTTTGCTACATTTTCCCATGCCACCTTTTTCCTTCCATTGCTTAGCCATTTCTAAGCAAAACCCTAATAGATATTATAAGGCCAGATCGAGGTATTCATTATATAATATAATAATGAAAACTCCTATATAGCACTTTCAAAGCATGATTTTTAATGGAGCTTTATAAAAAGGGTTCTGCTATTGTTACGTTTAAAACCATTTTCCATGTACGATACTATTAACATTTTATATTTAAATATTTAAGTGAATGTAGCCATCTAATGATCTCAGGATTCATTTGGAAGGCTATTTACTTACCTTCGTTTTGTGTTTGTTGGCCATTTAGAGTCAGTGGGCAAGATATGTTCAGCGCCATCACAGATCACACACATGGTGAAAAATCAGTTGCCACCTTCAGTTTTAAGAGG
>JAPDDL010001371.1:0-106379 GCA_027422435.1 Schizopygopsis pylzovi | reverse complement strand
AAAGGTATTTAGCATTTTAACAAGCACAATAAGTTAATTTTAACGCATCTCATGGTTAACTGGAAAGCTGAAGAGTCACATTAAACAGTATGATAATTGGTTAGCCTGTAACTTATTAGAATGCTAAGATTTTTAGCATAAGTCAACAAACATGGGCACGGTCAAATTTCGAGGGGTATTTCTCGGGAACGGTAGTGAACATCAAAAATCTGTTTAGCAAGTTCTGTTCAACTCAGTCAAAAGATCGTCTGAGCCAATTTTGGGAAGAATTGGATCAATTTTCAAGGAGGAGTAGCGAAAAGACAGAATACTGTACTGTTCATAATGGCTGCTACTGTAATGTGTGGATTCTTAATGTAAGCTATTGAATGTGATCAGCATGAATAGAGTAATCAGGTGTACTAAGTTTTATTTTCCTAGAATAAGGGGTTTGTGAGTTATTATAATTTCAATGTTGAATATTTGAACTGGTGGTGGCGCTATAGAGTTGGTTCTAGAGACTCCAAAGTTGGTCAGTTTACTAGTAATGACGATCACTAATAAATCATCTATAGTTATAAGCAAAATATGGGACATTTTGCTATCTCAATACCCATAGGTGGCGCTGTTCCCAACTTTGGCATGGACCCTCAGATCATGGCGTTGATGAAGCATACCAAGTTTCGTTTCGATTTGTCAAAGTTTGGCCGAGATTACAGCCTCCGAACCAATTTTGGGTCGACGTTGTCGTTCAGAACATCATAACTTTTTTTTTCACTAGTGGTCAAAAAATTGTTTAGCAAGTTCTGTTCAGCTCAGTCCAAAGATCATCTGAGACAATTTTGTGAAGAATTGGACAGATTTTCAAGGAGGAGTAGCGAAAAGACTGTTGTCCATTTACTTCAATATGGCGGACAGACGCTGTTTTGGAAAATGACAAATGAGACATTTTCAGAATCAGCATAACCCAAGGAACAAAATGACATCAAAAGTACAAATTTGAGACAAAATTGTAAAAGTTAAGCATTTTTACAAGGATCGTAATATCTCTCGAACAGTAGGTGGCGCTGTCTTCATACTTCTGTGGTACCTCCGGGACATGACGTTGATGATCCCTACCGATTTTTGTGACGATATGTCAAATGGTTCAGAAGTTATGAAAATGTATGACAAATTTCAAAATGGCCGACAGGGGGGTCAACCAATCCTGGCATAATTGACATCTTCTGATTCGGTACAACACAAGGAATCCATAGACACAGATCTTTTAATTTTCTGACTGACTGTTCAAAAGTTATAAGCCAAAATGTGAATTGTTGGTATCTCACGACCCATAGGTGGCGCTATTCCCAACTTTGGAATGGGGCCTCATATCATGGTGTTGATGATGCATAACAAGTTTTGTTTTGATTGATCAAAGTTTGGCCGAGATACAGCCTCTGAACCAATATTGGGTCAACCACGTTAAGTTCATAACATCATAACTTTTGAACAAAGATGACTATTTTTTTTTTGTTTAGCAAGTTCTGTTCAGCTCAGTCCAAAGATCATCTGAGCCAATTTTGGGAAGAATTGGATCAATTTTCAAGGAGGAGTAGCGAATAGACTGAATACTGTACTTTTCAAAATGGCCGCTGCTGTAATGGGTGGAGTCTTACTGTAAGCTATTGCATGTAATCAGCATGATGAGAGTAATCAGGTGTACTAAGTTTCATGTTTCTGGAATTAAGGGTTCATGAGTTATTACCATTTGAATGTTGAATATTTGAACTGGTGGTGGCGCTATAGAGGTGGTCTTAGAGACCCCAAAGCTGGTCAGATTACTATTCATGGCCACAACTATAAGTGTGCCAAATTTCATCATTTTCCCATGTTCTGTTCATAGGGCTGCCATAGACTCCCATTGGACGAAAAGAAGAATAATAATAATAAAACATACAATAGCAATAGGGGCTCTAGCCCTTTGGGCTTGGCCCCTAATAAAACATACAATAGCAATAGGGGTCTAGCCCTTCGGGCTCGGCCCCTAAATATAGCTGCAAGCAGCAATGCCGGGGCCAAGCCCGCGAAGCATAACGGCGTAGGGCAGCGCATAGCGGGAAGAGCAAAACGGCAGAAGCAGAGCGTACATAGAAAAAAACATATAGGTTCAGAAGTTCAAAACTGAACAGAAATTCAGATGAAAAGGAACAAACATAGGTTTCTGATTCAAGACAAATGCGCACGGAAGATCCGACATCTGGAACAAAAACAATGTTCATGCTGCTTACGACCACAGCACCTATTGCAGCCACCTGGATTCGAACCCACTATCTACCATGTTCAAGGGCTGTAGCTTAACAGAGTGAGCTACTCAGATGCAAATGTAACAGACTGCCTTGGAGAGGTTAACGTGTGAGAATGAGCTGACAAAAAAGTTATTTAGCATTTTAACAAGCACAATAAGTTAATTTTAACGCATCTCATGGTTAACTGGACAGCTGAAGAGTCACATTAAACAGTATGATAATTGGTTAGCCTGTAACTTATTAGAATGCTAAGATTTCTAGCATAAGTCAACAAGCATGGGCACGGTCAAATTTCGAGGGGTATTTCTCGGGAACGGTAGTGAACATCAAAAATCTGTTTAGCAAGTTCTGTTCAGCTCAGTCAAAAGATCGTCTGAGCCAATTTTGGGAAGAATTGGATCAATTTTCAAGGAGGAGTAGCGAAAAGACAGAATACTGTACTGTTCATAATGGCTGCTACTGTAATGTGTGGATTCTTATTGTAAGCTATTGAATGTGATCAGCATGAATAGAGTAATCAGGTGTACTATGTTTTATTTTCCTAGAATAAGGGGTTTGTGAGTTATTATAATTTCAATGTTGAATATTTGAACTGGTGGTGGCGCTATAAAGTTGGTTCTAGAGAGTCCAAAGTTGGTCAGTTTACTAGTAATGACCATCACTAATAAATCATCTAAAGTTATAAGCAAAATATGGGACATTTTGCTATCTCAATACCCATAGGTGGCGCTATTCCCAACTTTGGCATGGACCCTCAGATCATGGCGTTGATGAAGCATACCAAGTTTCGTTTCGATTTGTCAAAGTTTGGCCGAGATTACAGCCTCCGAACCAATTTTGGGTCGACGTTGTCGTTCAGAACATCATAACTTTTTTTTTCACTAGTGGTCAAAAAATTGTTTAGCAAGTTCTGTTCAGCTCAGTCCAAAGATCATCTGAGACAATTTTGTGAAGAATTGGACAGATTTTCAAGGAGGAGTAGCGAAAAGACTGTTGTCCATTTACTTCAATACGGCGGACAGACGCTGTTATGGAAAATGACAAATGAGACTTTTTCAGAATCAGCATAACCCAGGGAACAAAATGACATCAAAAGTACAAATTTGAGACAAAATTTGAAAAGTTAAGCGTTTTTACAAGGATCGTAATATCTCTCGAACAGTAGGTGGCGCTGTCTTCATACTTCTGTGGTACGTCCAGGACATGATGGTGATGATCCCTACCGATTTTTGTGATGATATGTCAAATGGTTCAGAAGATATGAAAATGTATGACAAATTTCAAAATGGCCGACAGGGGGTTCAATCAATCCTGGCATAATTTACATCTTCTGATTCGGCACGACACAAGGAATCCATAGACACAGATATTTTAATTTTCTGACTGACTGTTCAAAAGTTATAAGCCAAAATGTGAATTGTTGGTATCTCACGACCCATAGGTGGCGCTATTCCCAACTTTGGCATGGGCCCTCATATCATGGTATTGATGAAGCATACCAAGTTTCGTTTCGATTGATTAAAGTTTGGCCGAGATACAGCCTCTGAACCAATATTGGGTCAACCTCGTTAAGTTCATAACATCATAACTTTTGAACAAAGATAGTTAAAAAAAATATGTTTGGTCATTTCTGTGCGGCTCGGTCCAAAGATCATCTGAGCCAATTTTGGGAAGAATTGGATAATTTTTCAAGGAGGAGTAGCGATTAGACTGAATACTGTACTTTTCAAAATGGCCGCTACTGTAATGGGTGGAGTCTTACTGTAAGCTATTGCATGTGATCAGCATGATGAGAGTAATCAGGTGTACTAAGTTTCATTTTTCTAGAATTAAGGGTTCATGAGTTATAACCATTTCAATGTTGAATATTTGAACTGGTGGTGGCGCTATAGAGGTGGTCCTAGAGACCCCAAAGTTGGTCAGATCACTATTTATGACCATACCTAAGAGTGTGCCAAATTTCATCATTTTCCCATGTTCCCTTCATAGGGCTGCCATAGACTCAATGGGACGAAAAGAAGAATAATAATAATAATAACTAGATAAAGAAGTTTGTGAACAAACTTCGAAGTTGGCTTGGGAAAGTCTGACGTATTATAGACTTAGTTTTAAAAGCTAGCAGTTTGAAGTACGAAGTTTACATAAAAAAGATAGATAGATAGATAGATAGATAGATAGATAGATAGATAGATAGATAGATAGATAGATAGATAGATAGATAGATAGATAGATAGATAGAAAGAGTCAATAGATAGATAGATAGATAGATAGAGTCAGTAGATAGATAGAGTCAGTAGATAGATAGATAGATAGATAGATAGATAGATAGATAGATAGATAGATAGATAGATAGATAGATAGATAGATAGATAGATAGATAGATAGATCGATCGATAGATAGATCGATAGATAGATAAGCATGTTGCTAGCATGTCGTTACCATTATTTTAGCATGATTAGCATGTTGCTAGCATTTTGCTAGCATGATTAGCATGTTGCTGCCATGATTTTAGCATGTTGCTAGCATGTTGCTAGCATGTTGCTAGCGTGATTAGCATGTTGCTAGCATGTTGCTAGCATGATTAGCATGTTGCTAGCATGTTGCTAGCATGTTGCTAGCGTGATTAGCATGTTGCTAGCATGATTTTAACATGATTAACATGTTGCTAGCATGTTGCTAGCATGATTAGCATGTTGCTAGCATTTTGCTAGCGTGATTAGCATGTTGCTAGCATGTTGCTAGCATGATTTTAGCATGATTAGCATGTTGTTAGCATGTTGCTAGCGTGATTAGCATGTTGCTAGCATGTTGCTAGCGTGATTAGCATGTTGCTAGCATGTTGCTAGCATGATTAGCATGTTGCTAGCATGTTGCTAGCGTGATTAGCATGTTGCTAGCATGTTGCTAGCATGATTTTAGCATTATTAACATGTTGCTAGCATGTTGCTAGCGTGATTAGCATGTTGATAGCTTGTTTTTAGCATGATTAGCATGTTGCTAGCATGTTGCTAGCATGTTGGCCATGAATAGTAATCTGACCAGCTTATTGCATTGCTGCTTGCAGCTATATTTAGGGGCCGAGCCCAAAGGGCTAGACCCCTATTGCTAGTGTATGTTTTATTATTATTATTAGGGGCCGAGCCCAAAGGGCTAGACCCCTATTGCTATTGTATGTTTTATTATTATTATTATTATTAGGGGCCGAGCCCAAAGGGCTAGACCCCTATTGCTATTGTATGTTTTATTATTATTATTCTTCTTTTCGTCCAATGGGAGTCTATGGCAGCCCTATGAAGGGAACATGGGAAAATGATGAAATTTGGCACACTCATAGGTATGGTCATAAATAGTGATCTGACCAACTTTGGGGTCTCTAGGACCACCTCTATAGCGCCACCACCAGTTCAAATATTCAACATTGAAATGGTTATAACTCGTGAACCCCTAAGTCTAGAAAAATGAAACTTAGTACACCTGATTACTCTTATCATACTGATCACATGCAATAGCTTACAGTAAGACTCCACCCATTACAGTAGCGGCCATTTTGAAAAGTACAGTATTCAGTCTAATCGCTACTCCTCCTTGAAAATTTATCCAATTCTTCTCAGAATTGGCTCAGATGATATTTGGACTGAGCTCAACAGAACTTGCTAAACCAAAAAAAATTAGTCATCTTTGTTCAAAAGTTATGATGTTATGAACTTAACGAGGTTGACCCAATATTGGTTTAGAGGCTGTATCTCGGCCAAACTTTGATGAATCAAAACAAAACTTGTTATGCATCATCAACACCATGATATGAGGGCCCAGGCCAAAGTTGAGAATAGCGCCACCTATGGGTCGTGAGATACCAACAATTCACATTTTGGCTTATAACTTTTGAACAGTCAGTCAGAAAATTAAAATATCTGTGTCTATGGATTCCTTGTGTCGTGCCGAATCAGAAGATGTCAATTATGCCAGGATTGATTGAACCCCCTGTCGGCCATTTTGAAATTTGTCACACATTTTCATATCTTTTGAACCATTTGACATATCGTCACAAAAATCGGTAGGGATCATCAACATCATGTCCTGGACGTACCACAGAAGTATGAAGACAGCGCCACCTACTGTTCGAGAGATATTACGATCCTTGAAAAAATGCTTAACTTTTAAAATTTTGTCTCAAATTTGTACTTTTGATGTCATTTTGTTCCCTGGGTTATGCTGATTCTGAAAATGTCTCATTTGTCATTTTCCAAAACAGCGTCTGTCCGCCGTATTGAAGTAAATGGACAACAGTCTTTTCGCTACTCCTCCTTGAAAATCTGTCCAATTCTTCCCAAAATTGTCGCAGATGATCTTTGGACTGAGCTGAATAGAACTTGCTAAACTGATTTTTTGTATTGATTTTTGTTCAAAAGTTATGATGTTGTGAATGCCAAAGTTGACCCAAAATTGGATCGGAGGCTGTAATCTCGGCCAAACTTTGATAAATCGAAACGAAACTTGGTATGCTTCATCAAAGCCCCGATCTGAGAGTAAATACCAAAGTTGGGAACAGCGCCACCTACAGGTATTGAGATAGGAAAATGTCCCATATTTTGCTTATAACTTTAGATGATTTATTAGTGATGGTCATTACTTGTAAACTGACCAACTTTGGAGTCTCTAGAACCAACTCTATAGCGCCACCACCAGTTCAAATATTCAACATTGAAATTATAATAACTCACAAACCCCTTGTTTTAGGAGAATAAAGTAGTAAACCTGATTACTCTCATCATGCTGATCACATTCAATAGCTTACATTAAGAATCCACACATTACAGTAGCGGCCATTATGAACAGTACAGTATTCTGTCTTTTCGCTACTCCTCCTTGAAAATTGATCCAATTCTTCCCAAAATTGGCTCAGACGATCTTTTGACTGAGCTGAACAGAACTTGCTAAACAGATTTTTGATGTTCACTACCGTTCCCGAGAAATACCCCTCGAAATTTGACCGTGCCCATGTTTGTTGACTTATGCTAGAAATCTTAGCATTCTAATAAGTTACAGGCTAACCAACTATCATACTGTTTAATATGACTCTTCAGCTGTCCAGTTAACCATGAGATGCGTTAAAATTTACTTATTGTGCTTGTTAAAATGCTAAATACCTTTTTTTGTCAGCTCATTCTCACTCCTTAACCTCTCCACAATAGTCTGGCACTACTGAAGTAACCAAGTGGCGCATTCTGCTAAGCCGCTTGCTTTGAGTTTAAAGCCTGTTGTATTTAGGGTTCGAATCCCACGAGGATCAACTTTAAAAAACGTGCTGTTTTGATTAGTTTCTTATACAGACCATTATTTTACATTGTAAATTGTTCATTCTCACACCTTACCCTCTCCACGGTAACCTGTCGAACATGCGTCTGAGTGGCTCACTCAGTTAAGCCGCTGTGCTTGAATGTTGCAGGTAGTGGGTTTGAATCCAGGGAAGCACATGCCCAGACTTCAAGAGGTGGTGTGGCATGAAATTATGCAGAATTTGCTTCTGTTGCAAGCATTGTACTTCTGTTGTAATGTTGTGCTGTTTTGATTTATTTGTTATCCAGACCAGCATTGCACAAATATATAATGCTCCTGGATTAGAAATATATAGATTTTTTCCATGCTATGTTCATTTTCATTTGAACTTCTGTTCTTATATGTTTTTTCTATGTACGCTCTGCGTCTGCCGTTTTGCTCTTTCCGCTATTCCCAGGCTCGGCCCCGGCATTGCTGCTTGCAGCTATATTGGATTTTATTCCTGTTAGATTTTTTTTTCTTGGCAAATTGGGCTCTGTGGCAACCCTTTGAAGGGAAAATAGGAAAATGATGAAAATTGGTACACTTGTAGAGATGGCCATCAATAGGGACCTGGCCAACTTTGGGGTCTCTAAGACCAACTCTATAGCGCCACCACCAGTTCAAAAATTCAACATTGAAGTGGTTATAACTCGCAAACTACTAATGGTAGAAAAATTAAACTTAGTACACCTGATTCCTCTCTTCATGCTGATCACATTCAATAATTTACATTAAGAATCCAGGCATTACAGTAGCTTTCATTATGACAAGTACAGTATTCAGTCTTTTCGCTACTCCTCCTTAAAAATTTATCCAATTCTTCCCAGATTTGGCTTAGATGATTACTGGACTTAGCTGAACAGAACTTGCTAAACAGATTTTTTTTATTTATCTTTGTTCAAAAGTTATGATGTTGTAAACTTAACAAGTTTGAAAAATGTTGGTTCAGAGGGTGTATCTCGGCCAAATGTTTATCAATCGAAAATAAACTAGGTACGCTTCATCAGCACCATGATCTGAGGTTCCATGCAAAAGGTGGGAATAGCGCCACCTGTGGGTCATGAGTTGGCAAAAAATCAACTCTTTTGATTATAACTTTTGGAAACATTGTCCAAATGTTGTTATTTCTGTATTCTTTGATTCCCTGCAATAGGCCGATTCTGACGATGTCTCATTTGTCATTTTCCATTAATGTGCTTGTCAGCCATATTGAAGTGAATACAAAACTGTTTTTTCGCTACTCCTCTTTCAAAATTGGGCCAATTTTTCCCAAAATTGGCAGAGATGATCTTTGGACCGAGCCGCATAGAACTGACTGAACAGAATCTTTCGTCCTAGGGGTGAAAAAAAAAGTTATGATGTTGTGTAGTTAACAGATCTCAATGCAAAACTGTTTCAGGGACTGCATCTAGGCCAAACTTTGATCAATCGACATAAAACTTCATAAGCTTCATCAGTATGATGAACTGGATATATACGCCAAAGCTGGGAACAGCGCCACCTATGGATCGTGATATAGAAAAATCAATCACTATTTTGCTAGCATTCTAATAATTTACAGGCTAACCAATTACCATACTTTTTAATGTGACTCTTCAGCTGTCCAGTTAACCATAAGCTGCGTTACAATTAAATCATTATGCTTGTTACAATGCTAAATAACAATTTTTTGTCATCTCATTCTCACACCTTAACCTCTCCTCAGCAGCCTGTCAATATTGTATTGACCAAGTGGCACACTCCGTTAATCCGCTTGCTTTGAGTTCAAAGCCTGCTGTGTTGGGGGTTCGAATCCCGCGAGGATCAACTCTAAAAAATGTGCTGTTGTGCTGTTTTGATTAGTTTCTTATACAGACCAGCATTTTACATTGTAAATTGTTCATTCTCACACCTTACCCTCTCCACGGTAACCTGTCAAACATGCATCTGAGTGGCTCACTCTGTTTCTGCCGTTTTGCTCTTCCCGCTATGCGCCGCCCTACGCCGTTATGCTTCGCGGGCTCGGCCCCGGCATTGCTGCTTGCAGCTATATTTATTATTATATTCGTCCAATGGGAGTCTATGGCAGCCCTATGAACGGAACATGGGAAAATGATGAAATTTGGCACACTCTTAGGTATGGTCATAAATAGTGATCTGACCAACTTTGGGGTCTCTAAGACCACCTCTATAGCGCCACCACCAGTTCAAATATTCAACATTGAAATGGTTATAACTCGTGAACCCCTAAGTCTAGAAAAATGAAACTTAGTACACCTGATTACTCTTATCATACTGATCACATGCAATAGCTTACAGTAAGACTCCACCCATTACAGTAGCGGCCATTTTGAAAAGTACAGTATTCAGTCTAATCGCTACTCCTCCTTGAAAATTGATCCAATTCTTCTCAAAATTGGCTCAGATGATATTTGGACTGAGCTGAACAGAACTTGCTAAACCAAAAAAAATTAGTCATCTTTGTTCAAAAGTTATGATGTTATGAACTTAACGAGGTTGACCCAATATTGGTTCAGAGGCTGTATCTCGGCCAAACTTTGATCAATCAAAACAAAACTTGTTATGCATCATCAACACCATGATATGAGGGCCCAGGCCAAAGTTGGCAATAGCGCCACCTATGGGTCGTGAGTTACCAACAATTCACATTTTGGCTTATAACTTTTGAACAGTCAGTCAGAAAATTAAAATATCTGTGTCTATGGATTCCTTGTGTCGTGCCGAATCAGAAGATGTCAATTATGCCAGGATTGATTGAACCCCCTGTCGGCCATTTTGAAATTTGTCATACATTTTCATATCTTCTGAACCATTTGACATATCATCACAAAAATCGGTAGGGATCATCAACATCATGTCCTGGACGTACCACAGAAGTATGAAGACAGCGCCACCTACTGTTCGAGAGATATTACGATCCTTGAAAAAATGCTTAACTTTTAAAATGTTGTCTCAAATTTGTACTTTTGATGTCATTTTGTTCCCTGGGTTATGCTGATTCTGAAAATGTCTCATTTGTCATTTTCCAAAACAGCGTCTGTCCGCAATATTGAAGTAAATGGACAACAGTCTTTTCGCTACTCCTCCTTGAAAATCTGTCCAATTCTTCCCAAAATTGTCTCAGATGATCTTTGGACTGAGCTGAACAGAACTTGCTAAACATAATTTTTTGACCACTAGTGAAAAAAAAGTTATGATGTTCTGAACGACAACGTCGACCCAAAATTGGTTCGGAGGCTGTAATCTCGGCCAAACTTTGATCAATCGAAACGAAACTTGGTATGCTTCATCAACGCCATGATACGAGGGTCCATGCCAAAGTTGGGAACAGCGCCACCTATGGGTATTGAGATAGCAAAATGTCCCATATTTTGCTTATAACTATAGATGATTTATTAGTGATCGTCATTACTAGTAAACTGACCAACTTTGGAGTCTCTAGAACCAACTCTATAGCGCCACCACCAGTTCAAATATTCAACATTGAAATTATAATAAATCACAAACCCCTTGTTTTAGGAGAATAAAGTAGTACACCTGATTACTCTCATCATGCTGATCACATTCAATAGCTTACATTAAGAATCCACACATTACAGTAGCAGCCATTATGAACAGTACAGTATTCTGTCTTTTCGCTACTCCTCCTTGAAAATTGATCCAATTCTTCCCAAAACTGGCTCATACGATCTTTTGACTGAGTTGAACAGAACTTGCTAAACAGATTTGTGATGTTCACTACCGTTCCCGAGAAATACCCCTCGAAATTTGACCGTGCCCATGTTTGTTGACTTATGCTAGAAATCTTAGCATTCTAATAAGTTACAGGCTAACCAATTATCATACTGTTTAATGTGACTCTTCAGCTGTCCAGTTAACCATGAGATGCGTTAAAATTAACTTATTGTGCTTGTTAAAATGCTAAATAACTTTATTGTCAGCTCATTCTCACACGTTAACCTTTCCAAGGCAGTCTGTTGGACATGCATCTGAGTAGCTCACTCTGTTAAGCCGCAGCCCTTGAACACGGTAGATAGTGAGTTCGAACCCAGGTGGCTGCAAAAGGTGCTGTGGTCGGAAGCGGCATCAACATTGCTTTTGTTCCAGATGTCGGATCTTTCGTGCGCATTTGTCTTGAATCAGAAACCTGTGTTTGTGCCTTTTCATCTGAATTTCTGTTCAGTTTTGAACTTCTGAACCTATATGTTTTTTTCTATGTACGCTCTGCTTCTGCCGTTTTGCTCTTCCCGCTATGCGCCGCCCTACGCCGTTATGCTTCGCGGGCTTGGCCCCGGCATTGCTGCTTGCAGCTATATTTAGGGGCCAAGCCCAAAGGGCTAGAGCCCCTATTGCTATTGTATGTTTTATTATTATTATTATTCTTCTTCTTCTCTTCCAATGGGAGTCTATGGCAGCCCTATGAAGGGAACATGGGAAAATGATGAAATTTGGCACACTTGTAGAGATGGCTATGAATAGTGATCTGACCAACTTTGGGGTCTCTAAGACCACCTCTATAGCGCCACCACCAGTTCAAAAATTCAACATTGAAATGGTAATAACTCGTGAACCCCTAAGTCTAGAAAAATGAAACTTAGTACACCTGATTACTCTTATCATACTGATCACATGCAATAGCTTACAGTAAGACTCCACCCATTACAGTAGCGGCCATTTTGAAAAGTACAGTATTCAGTCTAATCGCTACTCCTCCTTGAAAATTGATCCAATTCTTCTCAAAATTGGCTCAGATGATATTTGGACTGAGCTGAACAGAACTTGCTAAACCAAAAAAAATTAGTCATCTTTGTTCAAAAGTTATGATGTTATGAACTTAACGAGGTTGACCCAATATTGGTTCAGAGGCTGTATCTCGGCCAAACTTTGATCAATCAAAACAAAACTTGTTATGCATCATCAACACCATGATATGAGGGCCCAGGCCAAAGTTGGCAATAGCGCCACCTATGGGTCGTGAGTTACCAACAATTCACATTTTGGCTTATAACTTTTGAACAGTCAGTCAGAAAATTAAAATATCTGTGTCTATGGATTCCTTGTGTCGTGCCGAATCAGAAGATGTAAATTATGCCAGGATTGATTGAACCCCCTGTCGGCCATTTTGAAATTTGTCATACATTTTCATATCTTCTGAACCATTTGACATATCGTCACAAAAATCGGTAGGGATCATCAGCATCATGTCCTGGACGTACCACAGAAGTATGAAGACAGCGCCACCTACTGTTCGAGAGATATTACGATCCTTGAAAAAATGCTTAACTTTTAAAATTTTGTCTCAAATTTGTACTTTTGATGTCATTTTGTTCCCTGGGTTATGCTGATTCTGAAAATGTCTCATTTGTCATTTTCCAAAACAGCGTCTGTCCGCCATATTGAAGTAAATGGACAACAGTCTTTTCGCTACTCCTCCTTGAAAATCTGTCCAATTCTTCCCAAAATTGTCTCAGATGATCTTTGGACTGAGCTGAACAGAACTTGCTAAACATAATTTTTTGACCACTAGTGAAAAAAAAAGTTATGATGTTCTGAACGACAACGTCGACCCAAAATTGGTTCGGAGGCTGTAATCTCGGCCAAACTTTGATAAATCGAAACGAAACTTGGTATGCTTCATCAACGCCATGATCTGAGCGTCCATGCCAAAGTTAGGAACAGCGCCACCTATGGGTATTGAGATAGCAAAATGTCCCATATTTTGCTTATAACTATAGATGATTTATTAGTGATCGTCATTACTAGTAAACTGACCAACTTTGGAGTCTCTAGAACCAACTCTATAGCGCCACCACCAGTTCAAATATTCAACATTGAAATTATAATAACTTACAAACCCCTTATTCTAGGAAAATAAAACGTAGTACACCTGATTACTCTATTCATGCTGACCACATTCAATAGCTTACATTAAGAATCCACACATTACAGTAGCAGCCATTATGAACAGTACTGTATTCTATTTTTTGTCAGCTCATTCTCACTCCTTAACCTCTCCACAATAGTCTGGCAATACTGAAGTAACCAAGTGGCGCATTCTGCTAAGCCGCTTGCTTTGAGTTCAAAGCCTGTTGTGTTTAGGGTTCGAATCCCACGAGGATCAACTTTAAAAAACTTAATGTTGTGCTGTTTTGATTAGTTTCTTATACAGACCAGCATTTTACATTGTAAATTGTTCATTTTCACACCTTACCCTCTCCACGGTAACCTGTCGAACATGCGTCTGAGTGGCTCACTTAGTTAAGCCACTGTGCTTGAACGTTGCAGGTAGTGGGTTCGAATCCAGGGAAGCACATGCCCAGACTTCAAGAGGTGGTGTGGCATGAAATTATGCAGAATTTGCTTCTGTTGCAAGCATTGTACTTCTGTTGTAATGTTGTGCTGTTTTGATTTATTTGTTATCCAGACCAGCATTGCACAAATATATAATGCTCCTGGATTAGAAATATATAGATTTTTTCCATGCTATGTTCATTTTCATTTGAACTTCTGTTCTTATATGTTTTTTCTATGTACGCTCTGCGTCTGCCGTTTTGCTCTTTCCGCTATTCCCGGGCTCGGCCCCGGCATTGCTGCTTGCAGCTATATTTAGGGGCCGAGCCCGAAGGGCTAGACCCCTATTGCTATTGTATGTTTTATTATTATTATATTCGTCCAATGGGAGTCTATGGCAGCCCTATGAACGGAACATGGGAAAATGATGAAATTTGGCACACTCATAGGTATGGTCATAAATAGTGATCTGACCAACTTTGGGGTCTCTAGGACCACCTCTATAGCGCCACCACCAGTTCAAATATTCAACATTGAAATGGTTATAACTCGTGAACCCCTAAGTCTAGAAAAATGAAACTTAGTACACCTGATTACTCTTATCATGCTGATCACATGCAATAGCTTACAGTAAGACTCCACCCATTACAGTAGCGGCCATTTTGAAAAGTACAGTATTCAGTCTAATCGCTACTCCTCCTTGAAAATTGATCCAATTCTTCTCAAAATTGGCTCAGACGATATTTGGACTGAGCTGAACAGAACTTGCTAAACCAAAAAAAATTAGTCATCTTTGTTCAAAAGTTATGATGTTCTGAACTTAACGAGGTTGACCCAATATTGGTTCAGAGGCTGTATCTCGGCCAAACTTTGATGAATCAAAACAAAACTTGTTATGCATCATCAACACCATGATATGAGGGCCCAGGCCAAAGTTGAGAATAGCGCCACCTATGGGTCGTGAGATACCAACAATTCACATTTTGGCTTATAACTTTTGAACAGTCAGTCAGAAAATTAAAATATCTGTGTCTATGGATTCCTTGTGTCGTGCCGAATCAGAAGATGTCAATTATGCCAGGATTGATTGAACCCCCTGTCGGCCATTTTGAAATTTGTCATACATTTTCATATCTTCTGAACCATTTGACATATCGTCACAAAAATCGGTAGGGATCATCAACATCATGTCCTGGACGTACCACAGAAGTATGAAGACAGCGCCACCTACTGTTCGAGAGATATTACGATCCTTGAAAAAATGCTTAACTTTTAAAATTTTGTCTCAAATTTGTACTTTTGATGTCATTTTGTTCCCTGGGTTATGCTGATTATGAAAATTTCTCATTTGTCATTTTCCAAAAAGCGTCTGTCCGCCGTATTGAAGTAAATGGACAACAGTCTTTTCGCTACTCCTCCTTGAAAATCTGTCCAATTCTTCCCAAAATTGTCCAGATGATCTTTGGACTGAGCTGAATAGAACTTGCTAAACTGATTTTTTGTATTGATTTTTGTTCAAAAGTTATGATGTTGTGAATGCCAAAGTTGACCCAAAATTGGATCGGAGGCTGTAATCTCGGCCAAACTTTGATCAATCGAAACAAAACTTGGTATGCTTCATCAACGCCATGATCTGAGGGTCCATGCCAAAGTTGGGAACAGCGCCACCTATGGGTATTGAGATAGCAAAATGTCCCATATTTTGCTTTAACTTTAGATGATTTATTAGTGATGGTCATTACTAGTAAACTGACCAACTTTGGAGTCTCTAGAACCAACTCTATAGCGCCACCACCAGTTCAAATATTCAACATTGAAATTATAATAACTCAAAACCCCTTATTCTAGGAAAATAAAACTTAGTACACCTGATTACTCTATTCATGTGATCACATTCAATAGCTTAAATTAAGAATCCACACATTACAGTAGCAGCCATTATGAACAGTACAGTATTCTGTCTTTTCGCTACTCCTCCTTGAAAATTGATCCAATTCTTTCCAAAATTGGCTCAGACGAACTTTTGACTGAGTTGAACAGAACTTGCTAAACAGATTTTTGATGTTCACTACCGTTCCCGAGAAATACCCCTCGAAATTTGACCGTGCCCATGTTTGTTGACTTATGCTAGAAATCTTAGCATTCTAATAAGTTACAGGCTAACCAATTATCATACTGTTTAATGTGACTCTTCAGCTGTCCAGTTAACCATGAGATGCGTCAACATTAACTTATTGTGCTTGTTAAAATGCTAAATAACTTTTTTGTCAGTTCATTCTCACACGTTAACCTCTCCAAGGCAGTCTGTTACACTAGCATCTGAGTAGCTCACTCTGTTAAGCCGCAGCCCTTGAACACGGTAGATAGTGGGTTCGAATCCAGGTGGCTGCAAAAGGTGCTGTGGTCGGAAGCAGCACGACCATTGCTTTTGTTCCAGATGTCGGATCTTCTGTGCGCATTTGTCTTGAATCAGAAACCTATGTTTCTTCCTTTTCATCTGAATTTCTGTTCAGTTTTGAACTTCTGAACCTATATGTTTTTTCTATGTATGCTCTGCTTCTGCCGTTTTGCTCTTCCCGCTCTGCGCCGCCCTTCCCGCTCTTCCCGGGCTTGGCCCCGGTAATCGCTGCTTGCAGCTATATTATTTTATTATTATTATTATTTTATATTCGTCCAATGGGAGTCTATGGCAGCCCTATGAAGGGAACATGGGAAAATGATGAAATTTGGCACACTTGTAGAGATGGCTATGAACAGTGATCTGACCAACTTTGGGGTCTCTAAGACCACCTCTATAGCGCCACCACCAGTTCAAATATTCAACATTGAAATGGTTATAACTCGTGAACCCCTAAGTCTAGAAAAATGAAACTTAGTACACCTGATTACTCTCATCATGCTGATCACATGCAATAGCTTACAGTAAGACTCCACCCATTACAGTAGCGGCCATTTTGAAAAGTACAGTATTCAGTCTAATCGCTACTCCTCCTTCAAAAATGATCAAATTCTTCCCAAAATTGGCTCAGATGATCTTTGGACCGAGCCGCACAGAAATGACCAAACATATTTTTTTTAACTATCTTTGTTCAAAAGTTATGATGTTATGAACTTAACGAGGTTGACCCAATATTGGTTCAGAGGCTGTATCTCGGCCAAACTTTGATGAATCAAAACAAAACTTGTTATGCATCATCAACACCATGATATGAGGGCCCAGGCCAAAGTTGGCAATAGCGCCACCTATGGGTCGTGAGTTACCAACAATTCACATTTTGGCTTATAACTTTTGAACAGTCAGTCAGAAAATTACAATATCTGTGTCTATGGATTCCTTGTGTCATGCCGAATCAGAAGATGTCAATTATGCCAGGATTGATTGAACCCCCTGTCGGCCATTTTGAAATTTGTCATACATTTTCATATCTTCTGAACCATTTGACATATCATCACAAAAATCGGTAGGGATCATCAACATCATGTCCTGGACGTACCACAGAAGTATGAAGACAGCGCCACCTACTGTTCGAGAGATATTACGATCCTTGAAAAAACGCTTAACTTTTGCAATTTTTGTCTCAAATTTGGACTTTTGACGTCATTTTGTTCCCTGGGTTATGCTGATTCTGAAAATGTCTCATTTGTAATTTTTCAAAACAGCGTCTGTCCGCCGTATTGAAGTAAATGGACAACAGTCTTTTCGCTACTCCTCCTTGAAAATCTGTCCAATTCTTCCCAAAATTGTCTCAGATGATCTTTGGACTGAGCTGAACAGAACTTGCTAAACATAATTTTTTGACCACTAGTGAAAAAAAAAGTTATGATGTTCTGAACGACAACGTCGACCCAAAATTGGTTCGGAGGCTGTAATCTCGGCCAAACTTTGATCAATCGAAACGAAACTTGGTATGCTTCATCAACGCCATGATCTGAGGGTCCATGCCAAAGTTGGGAACAGCGCCACCTATGGGTATTGAGATAGCAAAATGTCCCATATTTTGCTTATAACTATAGATGATTTATTAGTGATCGTCATTACTAGTAAACTGACCAACTTTGGAGTCTCTAGAACCAACTCTATAGCGCCACCACCAGTTCAAATATTCAACATTGAAATTATAACTCACAAACCCCTTATTCTAGGAAAATAACACTTAGTACACCTGATTACTCTATTCATGCTGATCACATTAAATAGCTTACA
Source organism: Schizopygopsis pylzovi (assembly GCA_027422435.1). Lineage (NCBI taxonomy): Eukaryota > Metazoa > Chordata > Actinopteri > Cypriniformes > Cyprinidae > Schizopygopsis > Schizopygopsis pylzovi. The sequence goes on along the minus strand of JAPDDL010001371.1, from coordinate 88,297 downwards.
TTAAGAATCCACACATTACAGTAGCAGCCATTATGAACAGTACAGTATTCTGTCTTTTCGCTACTCCTCCTTGAAAATTGATCCAATTCTTTCCAAAATTGGCTCAGACGATCTTTTGACTGAGTTGAACAGAACTTGCTAATCAGATTTTTGATGTTCACTACCGTTCCCGAGAAATACCCCTCGAAATTTGACCGTGCCCATGTTTGTTGACTTATGCTAGAAATCTTAGCATTCTAAGAAGTTACAGGCTAACCAATTATCATACTGTTTAATGTGACTCTTCAGCTGTCCAGTTAACCACGAGATGCGTTACAATGAACTTATTGTGCTTGTTAAAATGCTAAATAACTTTTTTGTCAGCTCATTCTCACACGTTAACCTCTCCAAGGCAGTCTGTCAAAGGTCTAATGACTGAGTGGCTCACTCAGTTAAGCCGCTGTGCTTGAACGTTGCAGGTAGTGGGTTCGAATCCAGGGAAGCACATGCCCAGACTGCAAGTGGTGGTGTAGCATGAAATTATGCAGAATTTGCTTCTGTTGCAAGCATTGCGCCTCTCAATGTATTAAAAATATGACAGCGTATTTAAGTACAAATTTATTATTTTGATTTGATTCTCAGTTCAACTTCTAAACTTCAACATCTGTGCAAATAACCATATCTCCAGTGGTGCAACAGGTGCATGAATGGGAGATTGTGGGTTCGAATCTTGTGTGGTATATCTTTATAATGTTGTGCTGTTTTGATTTATTTGTTATCCAGACCAGCATTGCACAAATATATAATGCTCCTGGATTAGAAATATAAAGTTTTTTTCCATGCTATGTTCATTTTCATTTGAACTTCTGTTCATTCTATCACTGGAATTAAAATATATCGAAAACTCAAGTGGGATCACCATTTAAGTTACAGAATATTTGAATTCTGATGAGTACACTAAATATAGTTTAACGATTTCCCCTCAATGTCAGGTTTAATGATACTGCAATCAATAAATAAACTGAAAGCAAAGATAAAGATGTACATTAAGACTTTGAATAATAGCATGTTAAATTACTTTAAAACTATTTTTGTCCAGTATCATGTATCCGCTATGTGGCACAGTGTGATAAGAATTGTGCTCTCACTGATGAGGTCTTTTTTTTTTTTTTAAGAAACCAAATGATTTTGTGGGGAACAAAATTAACATTATACATATGGTCAATGTAAAATAATTCAACAAATAGGACATTCATAGAATAAATGGAAGTGCACGGTAACAATGACAAAATGTATATTTTAATCCATCATTTATTTATTTAGTGCTTTACAAAGACTTTACTCTGTTTACATTGAAAATAGTGTGCCTTAATACCCAGTGAGCAAGCCAAACAGCGACAGTGGCAAGGAAAAACTCCCTAAATTAGTGAAGAGCATCTAGGGCAGAGTTGTGGAGCATCATCAGCAGAGTGGTGTAGGGAGAAACCAGACTCAGCAGGGGCAGGCCATCCTCCTTTGGCTGACACATAGGCTAAATATAATATAAGCCATCCATCCAATATATATATATATAAATAAATAAACTGTTTTAGTTATGTGAATTCATTTGTGAAAAAAATTGACCATTGACTGCATCAGTTTAGAGTTTTGTTGGGACATTCTGAATTGATAGTCGACAATGGTTTAGTCTTCACCTTAAGAAAGAGAAGCAGAAAATCAAAAAAAATTGTCAAATTAGTATCAACTTATGATTAATAAGCATATTGTATTCTACCTTTTGTGAGCTTGAATACAGTTGGGAAATGTATGGATCTTGGACTCCCATCATGAGGGTCAGAAGCTAGTTAAAATTATGACAATGCACGAAAACTTCAGAAACATTAGATTAATTGAATATGCATGGTTTCTTCGTAGCTATGACTATTGTGTGTTTTGGAAATCTGCGGGACAAAAACATTCATGGCGTGTCAATTGCTTGATAAAATTAAAAACTTTACACCACAAATAGTTTGCTACAAATATATTATTAGCTTACAGTTTTGTCATTTGACATTTGCATAGTTGATAGAGCTCTGATTATGACTGGAGTTGTTGAACATATCTGAAATTGTATAGTTCATAGATTAAGTAATCCTTGAAAGGAAGCCTATCAAGTCTGAAACATTAAGCAAACTATTACATTTACCTTTATATCAGATGTGTGCTTCTTTATAGGAGTTCATGGAGCAAAGAATGTCAATAGGGAAGTTATGACTCCAGGGCATTTCAGAAATCTGAAGAAAAAAAATTTGACCATTGACTGCCTGCATCAGTTTAGAGTTTTCTTGGGACATTTTCTGAATTGATAGTCGACAATGGTTTAGTCTTCACCTTAAAAAAGAGAAGCAGAAAATCAAAAAATTAAAGTCAAATTAGTATCAACTTATGATTAATAAGCATATTTTATTCTACCTTTTGTGAGCTTGAATACAGTTGGGAAATGTATGGATCTTGGTCTCCCATCATGAGGGTCAGAAGCTAGTTAAAATTATGACAATGCACGAAAACTTCAGAAACATTAGATTAATTGAATATGCATGGTTTCTTCGTAGTTATGACTATTGTGTGTTTTGGAAATCTGCGGGACAAAAACATTCATGGTGTGTCAATTGCTTGATAAAATTAAAAACTTTACACAACAAACAGTTTGCAACAAATATATTATTAGCTTACAGTTTTGTCATTTGACATTTGCTTAGTTGATAGAGCTCTGATTATGACTGGAGTTACAGGGTTGTTGAACATATCTGAAATTGTATGGTTCATAGATTATGTAATCCTTGAGGGGAAGCCTATCAAGTCTGAAACATTAAGCAAACTATTACATTTACCTTTATATCAGATGTGTGCTTCTTTATAGGAGTTCATGGAGCAAATAATGTCAATATGTAAGTTATGACTTCAGGGCATTTCAGAAATCTGAAGAAAAAAAAATTGAACATTAACTGCTTGATAAAAGTGAAGAATTGAACAAAAACATTGTGATCAATGCAGACACCATTAGTTTACCTTTTTGTCAGTAGTGGATATTTGCATTGGTGATTTTTTTTTTTCAGATCCACAAACTCCTGTGATGCCAAATTGTGTCAAGTCTGAAAGTTTATACATTAATTAAAGCTTTAAGAAGAGTGTTTAAATTTTTCTGACATTTGGTATATTTTTATCGGTTGTATGCTTCTCTATAAAACCAGCAAATGGAGCAAAGGATCATAACGAATCTACACTTGCCTTTTGAGAACAGTAGATCTTGAGTTTTGATGCACAAACCTGAAAATGTATTGTTAGTAGGTTAAACAGCGCTTAAGGAAAGGAGTCAATTACAGTTCGGCAGACATTATACAATTAAAATTTACCTTTTTATCAGTTGTGTGCTTCTTTATAAAACAGCTCATTGAGCAAATAATCAATGGATGAGGAAGTTAAGTGTAGCTTATTGCAAAATTGAAAATACATTCATAAACAACTGCTTGTACAACTTTTACAAAACAAAAACATTTTGCAACTAATCTAGACAGTCTCTACACTCACGTTTTGAGAGCAGTGGACAGTAAATATTGAGTTGATGCATAAATCTGAAAGTATATTTTTAGTAGGTGAAAAGTATGTGTGGTTACTTGCATATAGATAATTAATTTAGTAATGCCTTTAACACAGCTCACTACATTTCAAACCACCAAGTTTACAAAGTTACAAAGTAACCAGGCACACCCGAGTCAACTTACCTTTGTGCATTTTAGTCAATCTTGACTTTTTTGGTGTTGTTCCCTTTACTTAATTCTGATATAATAGGAGACAACTGGATGGATGCAGGCAGTCTTTGTAAATGCTTCCTATGATGTTGGGAAGCATCCACTATTGTTTGGATGGCTTAGGATATAACCAAAATTAGATTAACAAAATACGTTGTAATATACTTGATGTCAGTTAAAAAAAAAAAAAAAAATAATAATCCAAGCAAAAAAGCTGAATACAAATTAAACACTACAATTACCTTGGCTGAATACAATTTAGCTCAAGAAAGAGCAATTATGGGATATTTTGAAAGAAGATCACTGGGATGAATTTGAGGCTGGATTGAATGGACTCTGTGAATCTTGGAATCTCAGGATAGTGTTCACATAGTATGGACAAAAAAACAAAACAGCCAATACAGTTATACAATTTTCTAATTTCAGTGTGTTTCACAAATAAAACGGATTTCCGTCAGATAGACCTTCATTGATAATATGCAACATCTGTACAGATTCAACTGATGAATTATTATTGGAGTCATTTAGATATAGATAGTCTAAGAACATACCGTCTCAAGTTATACACTTCTCCAGTTGTATATCCATTGGAATCTCAGAATGAACATTGCACAGTAAGGGTACCGAAAAGAAAAGAGAATGCAGTTATAATCATTTCAGTACGTCACAATCATTCCCTGCCTGCCTGTATCAGTACTGCCTGATGGTAACTATAATAGGTTTGCACGATTTCGACTGAAACGTTTTCTGCATCTTTAACATAGACATGGTCTATCAGCGTTCCTTTTTCAGTTGTAGGATGTTGCACATGTTGACTGTATCCATGTAATTCCATTAATGTTCCAATTGTAGATGATGTCAAGATGTCCTCATTGAAGTCTCCCATAATTAGTTTCTTGCCTGAATGTTTCCCCAGCTCATCAATAACATGCAGCATATTTTGTCGAAACATGTCAAGTGGATATGAATTAGGCCTGTACAGCAAAGCAGCTTTCAAACTTATATGTGGAACTTGAAAGTATAGACATTCCAAGTTACAAGGTTCTGGAATGATGACGTTAAAATGAATGCCTTCACAACAGAATACTCCGACTCCACCACCTCTTTGTCGTTTTAAATCAGTGAAAAGTGGAGTGCTCTCGTCATAACACTTAGCTCTCGGATTGTTCTTAAAAACAAATCCCGGTATCTGCACATCGTCTTCAACTTTTAGCCAAGTTTCAGTTAAAAGATACAATCCGCATTCATTAGCTGTCCGTGAACTTGAATATCTTGGACATGAGCTCGAAGACTTTGTACATTATGAAGAGCAAGTGTAAACCTATCAGGTGTCTTCATGACACTGTGATTTTCTAAATTAAGTCGGAGCATGGTCTTCATAGCGGAGTCGATTTTCTCATTACAATATATGGCAGACTCTTTGAAGTCATTAATTATTAGTCCATCGAGGGTTCTCACACGACTCAGTGCAACATACGCTTGTCCCGGACAAAATACCTTGTTAAGTGAGACAACCGCTTTGTCTACGGTGAGTCCTTGCACTTTGTGAACGGTGCATGCCCATGCCAATTTAAGTGGAAATTGACGTCTTAAACCACCATCGTTTGTGACTTGATCTTCTTCCACTTCAATAACCGTAGAATTTGGGGAAAATATCTGTCGTTGCGTCGATCTTTGAATTTTACCAACATTTGGATTATCAAATTCCACATGAATAGCTGATGGAAAGTCATCCTCATCATCATATTTTTGTTTTTTGCTTATGTGGACAACTGTGCCAAAAGCTCCATTGACAAGTCCATCAGAAACAGCAATATTTTTCTTTAGCATTACTCGCGCTCCAACACCCAAGGATACACATTTATCCAAACATGAGTTGAACACTTTTGCATGAAATCCACATTTAGCTTCTATTCTTCCAGTTTCTGGGTTTCTCACAAAATCTCTAGCTCGAATAGTGATTGCCTCAGGACAAAGCTCATGGAGTTTCTGAACGTTGTATTCATCAACCTGAGCATTTGTAGGAAATATATGAATAGCTTCACATTCTTCACCTGTTTCACGTTGCTTCAACATGTTAACGTCGCTTGGGCTTAGACTTTCCTTCTTTTTATGAACTCGAAGACGATTTAACATTTCAGCAAAAGATGCATCTTGTTGCCTGACAACTTGTGTTAGTTCGGCAATTTCAAAGTTGGTATCCCAAAGATTCACTCCTTTTGGATCAACATACAAGGGAATTCCCTTGACAGGCGGAAGCTGGTAAAAATCACCAACACAGACCAAACTGACTTTTCCAAAAATGGAGTAGTCTCCAGTTTGCTTAATTTGTCTCAACCTCCCATGAACATATGACAAAAGGTGATGGTCAACCATGGATACCTCATCAATGATCATAATCTGCAAACCTCCCATTTTAACACGAAGTGAATTGATTTTGTCATCGCTTAGTGGCTGATATGGCAGTTTGACATTAGCACCTATGGAAAGAGCATTATGGACTGTAGAAGCACCAATGTGGAAGGAAGCAACTCCGGTTGATGCAGTTAAAATCACACTTCTATCATCAGGGTTGTCAGACAACTGAGATAAAAGTCTGGAAGACTCGTAGTATATCGCTTTGATTAAATGGCTTTTCCCTGTGCCTGCTCCACCAGTAACAAACAAGTGAAATGGTTCAGGGTTTTCTCCAAGAAGTTTCTCTAGACACCATTTCCGCACTTTGTAAAAGATTGCAGATTGTTGTGCATTTAATGATCTTAGTAAACATAACGCCTCATCTCTAGACATTCCAGCACGGTTGCTTTCAATACGGTATGGAATTTGAGGGTTAGCTACAAGATCTGGAATAGAAAACTCAGGATCATCTTCATTGGGAATTACATTGCTCTTCCTTAGTTCTACGCATTCAAGACGTTCCTTTTCCGTTTCAGGACATAATGCAGCCCAAGCATCTTCCAAATTAACACCCTGCTCCAAAAGCTGTTGAGCCCGATCCATTTTGTCACTTTCCTTTTCAAACAGCACTCGATTAGCATCAACAATACATTTGACTTCTGTCACATTACCTCCAAATTTCACAGCACCATTGTTGTAGAATTCCTCATAAGTGGTAAAATTCTCAGGCTTGAGCTGCCAGTCTTCGTAATGTGGTAAGAAAAGTTGTAACAGTGAATGGAAGTACTTTTCACTATCTTTTTTTGGAGAAAATCTTGGATACCTGACAACTGCAGGTTCAGTTCGAGTTCTCTTCATCATATAGCCACAGTTGTTGTTCAGCTTAATCACCTTGTCTTCTGAGGCCTTTTGTGAAGAAACTTCTGATTTCGACAATATCCTGTTTTCAGAGCAAAAACTTGCAAGACACTGAATCTCAAACTCTTGAGTGTTAGGCCTATTCTTGTACCGGTCAACAAGACTAGTCATCCAAAAGTTGGTTTCTTCACCAGACTGACCATCTTTGTTTTGGATAACACGAAGAGGCAAACTCATCTTTACAGGGTTCAATCCAATTGGAATAAACTGGACTTTACGAGAACATTCCTTCAAGTGCATACCTGTCAGTCGATACACTGCCTCTTGAGCAGAAATTTCTCTGTTGTGAAGATATACACTCCCAAGCATTTTTAGTGATGCTCTTGCTTCAAGATTTCCATTCATGGCTTCATTTTGTGCACGTTGCAGCAACAGTCCCATTTCTTGTTCTGCTTTTGTAATATAACTAATAATGTAAACCACTACAGAGTAAGCATCTGTGACATACTGGATATCCATGTTGCCTTGCCAGGCACGCAGTAAATGTTTATTATACTGGTTCACCCAGACGTCTTTTGGACTTCTTTTTAGGACAACCATTTTCTTTTTGGAACACTGTTTGTATGCCTTTTCAAAGAGAGCCTGATTAATGCCAATGGACTCAAAAAAATCTTCTGTTGAATCATAAGTCGTTTCAGAATGTGCTAATGCCCTTTTGACTTTCTCTAAAATTGTACTTGCAGCATCTTTTCCATCACCGCTTTTTAAATCATCTCGACTACCACCTCTTGTAATAAAGGTACGACTAGATGGGGGCCGTGGAAAATTAAACCTGCAGACTGTCCTTTTCTTACGACACGTCTTTGAATGTCTGACACTGTGTTTCTGAACACCGTTGACAGTCTCAAACAGTTCAGTTTCATCCTCCCTCGGGGTCTCACAAGTGATGTAATGATCAACAAAACTGGCAACCAAAGCATCATTGTCTTCATTGTCTTCATTTAACTTTGGTGCATTTTCAACCCAAAACAGACAATGAACGTGAGGAGATCCACGCTGTTGAAACTCTACACGATAAAAGTAATCTATTATCTTCCCGATCGGTTGAGCTGAAGACATGATTACATCTCTCAGAAAACAATGCCATCTATGATCAAACATCCTTGCTGCAGTAACTGGGTTTCGTCTTATCAGTCCACATTTTTCAGACCAGTCAAGTTCATTTGCATTTAGGTTTTTCCCTTCCTGTTTAAGAATGGTACTGATAATTTCCGGCCATCTGAGATCTGCAGAACTAAAGGATGCAAAGAAAGTCGGAATGCCTAGCTGTCTTATGAGCGCAAAAAGGTCTTTTTGAGTAGACTGCCAATATGGTGGCGTTCCACGGATTGGTCTCAAAAACTTGTATCCTTCATCAAAACTCAATATTTTAGACAACGAATCTGGGTTTGTTAGCATATCTGATGTTAATTGTGTCAAACTCTTGTCAGATCCTTTGCGTAAAGCAATTGAAACATTAGATACAACTTGATCAAGCTCCGACAAATACTGTGCATAAAAAATGAAGTCTGTGCTCCGTGCAAAACGTCCATCTGCATTGAGGATTCTTGCATTCAAGTATCGTGACAATGTAATTCTTACCTCCCTCCTATCATGAAACGTTGGACCACCAGTTGGATAGAGAACTGGGAAACATTTTGCTTCATTTGACTTGTCAGATAACAAGCTAACAGGACTGTTACCTTCAGCTGGTGCCAGATTTAATACATCCTGGAAATGCTGATCAATTACTTCTGAACCGATGTCCACAGGTTGCAATGACGTGTCTGACAAAAGACCACTTTGCTCTTTGATGTAGGTCAAGTCTTCCTCTGGCTGTTCATCAGGGTCATTTTCATCTATCTTTTCAACTACATCTTGTTCCTCCTTTTCATCAACGTTCTCTTTGGGTTCATTCAATGAGTTAATCCACTGCTCATTAATCTCCACATCTCCAAAGCACTTATTGAACCTGATCAAATATTTCAGAGCATTTCTAACATGATCAGTGTGTACATACTTGTACTCATAATGCCCTTTGTAAGTTAATTTTCGTTTCAGTTTGATCCTTATCATCTGGTCATCACATTCATTTCGTGGAAGGATATTGGACACGTCTGTGGTATTAACTGGAACGCAGACTACAGGTCCATGGCATCCATGTTGTTTACCACGGGGAAGGCAGAGTAATTTCATAAAAGGAATGTTACGTGCAATGAGATGTTGTTCCAATGAGTTGAGACGTTTCAGTTGATTTGGAACGTCCACCAAATGCATGTTGTTGGCAACACTCTCTTCTGGCAGTTTTCCACCAAGGATTTTTCTATGACAAGTTAAACAAATCCATAATTTGCACCTTGAGGAATAAGCAGAAGACATGTTACACTTGTCATCACAAACATGCACATATTTAGTTGTGATACATCTTCTACCCAAAGCAGCAATTTTTTCTCCTCTGTCTTCATAACATTCCGTTTTGCATTCAATAACCTGCTTTCTGAAAAGTAAACGGTGACAGACAGAGCACACAAACTCTGGACCAGTATTAACTTCTTGTCTAAAATAATCAATAGCTACATCAATGTCTTTTTGTTCTTTCTTTCTTGCATAGATTTCACAACCTTTTTGTATTGTACTTGCACGAAAGTTCACATCTTTATGGTATTTCATCACAGAATACTCACGTACTGTTGATTTAAAGGCCAGGTTTTGCAGATATTTTTTCTTCGAATACTCCCCCACTCTTGCTTTAAAGGCCAGGTTTTGCAGATATTTTGTCTTCGAATACTCCCCCACTCTTGCTTTAAAGGCCCGGTTTTGCAGATATTTTTTCTTCGAATACTCCCCCACTCTTGCTTTAAAGGCCAGGTTTTGCAGATATTTATTCTTCGAATACTCCCCCACTCTTGCTTTAAAGGCCAGGTTTTGCAGATATTTATTCTTCGAATACTCCCCCACTCTTGCTTTAAAGGCCAGGTTTAGCAGATATTTATTCTTCGAATACTCCCCCACTCTTGCTTTAAAGGCCAGGTTTTGCAGATATTTTGTCTTCGAATACTTCCCCACTCTTGCTTTAAAGGCCAGGTTTTGCCGATATTTTAGCTTCGAATACTCACGCACTCTTCCTTGAAAGACTACATCACTCTTGTACTTCACCTGGGAATAGAGACAAACCAATTTCTGAAACTGAACATTGCTTGCATAATAATCTTTTGAACAATTACGATTTGTATTCCTGTAATCAGGGTCATTACCATATTTTGCCTTCTTGTACTTCAGTTGTTTTTGTTTATACTCACTGTCGTTGCAATATCTTTCCCGATGCCTCTTTGTTGAAGGACATTCTGCAGCATCGCTTACCTTTCTTTTTCGCAGACATGGCTTGCTGACCTCATTTGACACTGCATGTCCACATGCTCCTGCACAAACACCATCTCGATCTCTATGCTTAACACATGTCACCACTTCATAATGATTACCATTACAGTGTTTCAAATAAATCACATTCTGTGTAAATACCTCTCCAGTAGGTTTGTGTGCATTCCATCGGCCATCATTAAAAGTCATTATGGTAGTTTTGAAAAGATCAGCCGAAACAAATATGTCAATTTCTGTTACCCATGTGCCAGAATAAAACATTCTAGATCGTGTCAAATAATCTTCTACCGAAGAATATTCACTTCTCACGTACCTCTCAAATAGCGAAGTATTAATTTTCAGATGTTTGACAGCTGCACGGCGAATCTTCAAGTGCTCGTCTTCACTTCCACATATCACATGTGCCAACGATCTGAAAAAGCAGTTACCGTCTGGTTTAATGGTCTTTGTCTGACACGGATCTGCAATGGGACCAAAGTTTATGACATTACAATCAGTGTTAACATTCGTCAGAAGTAGGAGCCCACATAAAGCTTGCCGATCATTAGGAGTTAAAGGAGAAAAAAATACATCTGGAACCGAAACATCAGTGATGATTATGTCATCCGTTACAACAGTTTCAGGATGTGATTTTATAACCTGTTTATCTGAGAGTTCATTCTGCTTTCTTTTTCTACCCCTTTTACCTTTACTTGGCAACACGTTACCGGCTGTCTGCGTTGGAAGGTTAGTGCTTCTTGTGTTTACCACTTCATCCACAGGTACTCGATAATCAGCTGGTCTTACCTCAGTCTTCACAGATTTGTATACCTTGGGTGTGTGTTTTAATACTTCATTGTAAAGGGCTTTACCAGAGGAATATGGAAAACTGCTGCTGCCTGCTTCTTCCAAAGGATCAGAGACTTCAGCATCTGCATGAAACAAAACTCCAGTGATTGTTATATCATCCGTTACAACAGTTTCAGCATGTGATTTTATAACCTGTTTATCTGAGAGTTCATTCTGCTTTCTTTTTCTACCCCTTTTACCTTTACTTGGCAACATGTTACAGGCTGTCTGCGTTGGAAGGTTAGTGTGTGCAACTTTATCCACAGGTACTCTATAATCAGATGTCCTTACCTCGGTCTTCACAGGTTCACATACCTTGCGTGTGCGTTTTAGGACTTCACTGTAAAGGGCTTTACCAGAAGAGCAAGGAAAACTGCTGCTGCTTGCTTCTTCCAACGGATCAGAGACTTCTGCATGAACCAAAACTCCAGTTATCTCAAATGGTGGCTCAGGTTCCCCAAATACCTGTGCTATGTCATTAATATAGTTGTACAAAGACTCTATGGTACTGTGATAGACAACGCAACTTGTCTCAGTTTTGATAGCATGAGAGTCAACAACTGCATACCATGACCCCTGCTTAATAACTGCAGATGTGTTGGCACAAATTGTTAAAAGGAGAGCATCAGCACTCAGTAGAGCTTGCTGAAGCGCTACATCAAGTGGCATGGCCATACTGCTTATTGCTTCATCGTACTCACTGTAATTATTGACATTAACAAAACCAGTAAGAGGCGAAGTGTACTCCATGGAAAAAGCAGCATTACCCAGCACATGTCTCCTTGGTAATTCATGGACCGCAATGTAATTCCTACCCTTGACTTGCCGGTCTTTTATGTTACCCTGATTTCTTAAAGACTCGTAAAGGTGTGTTCCTGCAACCAGGACACTGTCGAGATCTTGTGCAGTCCATGTCAGCACATCCTTCATCTTGCTTTTCAACACCGCTGTCAGACTGATGGCTCCACACTGTCTGTTACGTGAAGCTCCAAAGCGGGCATCAGCTTGATGAAAAGAACCTTTCAACATTGGTTTCTGTGGAAAATCACAAGAAGCACTCAAAGCATTTTTATGGAAATTTGCTGGAATGTTTCGTTCAGTGTTATTGGGTTTACTCATTGGTTTTGATTGTGTTTTCAATGGGTACTTCATCTGGGCTTGCCAGGGCTTGCCAGAGTCCACTTGAAAATCAGATGTCCTTACCTCAGTCTTCACAGGTTCACATACCTTGGGTGTGCGTTTTAGGACTTCACTGTAAAGGGCTTTACCAGAAGAGCAAGGAAAACTGCTGCTGCTTGCTTCTTCCAATGGATCAAAAACGTCAACATCTGCATGAACCAAAACTCCAGTTATCTCAAACGGTGGCTCAGGTTCCCCAAATACCTGTGCTGTGTCATCGATATAGTTGTACAAAGACTCTACGGTACTGTGATACACAACGCAACTTGTATCTGTTTTGATAGCATGAGAGTCAACAACTGCATACCATGAGCCCTGCTTAATAACTGCAGATGTGTTCGCACAAATAGTTAAAAGGAGACCATCAGCACTCAGTAGAGCTTGCTGAAGTGCTACATCAAGTGGCATGGCCACACCGCTTATGGCTTCATCATACTCACTGTAATCATTGACATTAACAAAACCAGTAAGAGACGGAGTGTACTCCATGGAAAAAGCAGTATTACCCAGCACATGTCTTCTTGGTAATTCATGGACCGCAATATAATTCCTACCCTTGACTTGCCGGTCTTTTATGTTACCCTGGTTTCTTAAGGACTCGTAAAGGTGAGTTCCTGCAACCAGGACACTGTCGAGATCTTGTGCAGTCCATGTCAGCACATCCTTCATCTTGCTTTTCAACACCGCTGTCAGACCGATGGCTCCACACTGTCTGTTACGTGAAGCTCCAAAGCGGGCATCAGCTTGATGAAAAGAACCTTTCAGCACAGATTTCTTTGGAAAATCAACACACATGTTTAAAGTGTTCAAAACATTCTCATTCAACATTGTTGGGACCACAAACCTTTCTGCAGATTTTCTGGAACTTGTGAGAGATTGTTCAGGGCTTTTGAGAGACTTTTCAGAAAACATTTTTGAAACAGATGGAACTACTTTTGAAACAGACGGGACTACTTTTGAAACAGACGGGACTACTTTTGAAACAGATGGAAACCTTAGAGACTTTTCAAGATTGGAGGGTTCTGACCATGAATACAGGCATTCATGGTCTGCCATTTTTTTACGAGGAAGCGGCGAAACCTCGGCTTCAGATGATTTAAGAGGAAGCGGTGCAGCCTCTACCCGTTTTATTGCAGGACGGAGTAGAACCTGCTGGTTTGCACGACGGCACTTGTCAGCACTTCCTGACAAGTCTGCCATTTTTTTACGAGGAAGCGGCAAAACCTCGGCTTCACTTGTTTTAAGAGGAAGCTGTGCAGCCTCTACCCGTTTTATTGCAGGACGGAGTAGAACCTGCTGGTTTGCACGACGGCACTTGTCAGCACTTCCTGACAAGTCTGCCATTTTTTTACGAGGAAGTGGCGAAACCTCGGCTTCACTTGTTTTAAGAGGAAGCTGTGCAGCCTCTGTAGTTGCACATTTTTGTGTATATAGCCTCTTGGCTATGGCGGACCTCTTCTTGGGTCGTGGCATCTGTAAAAAAAATAAATAAATAAAAAAAAATAAACAATTATTTATCATTGAGGTTTAACATTTATGTTAAACCAACAGGAACATTAAACAATAAACAGACATTTTCTATCTGCTATTCCCTTTTTAAAAGCACAGAACCTCTTCTTGACTTGTTTTAAGAGAAAGCTGTGCAGCCTCTGTAGTTGCACATTTTTGTGTATATAGCCTCTTGGCTGTTGCAGACCACTAACTTTGTTGTGGCATTAAAAAAACAATCATATCAATTATACCTACATTTTCTCTTAAAACAAAACAAGCAGATAAAACCTAAAACAAATTATCACTTCAAATTATAACCTCATACTTGCATCAAGAACTTATTAAATAATAATAAGTCAATAATAATAAGTCAATTCATTTTTTAAATGCGTATTCTAAAAAATAGTATCAAATAATATCCTGTTAACATACTGACTTTTAGCAATGTGCCAGCAAACATGAAAAAGTGCCGAATTGACAATGTATCCATTTTTATACTATTTAGTCAGTATATTCTTAATTAAAAGTTACAAATGTTTTATTTACCTTAACTTGCAATGTCTTACCAATTCACTGCCACACACAAAAATAAGAAATGTGGTTAGATACACATTATTAGCCTAATACACAGCAAGTCTGTCTCAAATATTTATTTTTCACATACAAAAAAAGAATTGAATGTGAATGACAGCTTTTCTTTTTTTCTTGCCAATCAGCTACCAAAACACACACACACACTCCTAATTGGAATCACACCTGAAATATTTTTTGCCCACATTTCTCCACAAAGGATCTATTAAGGACTACTATTCCAAGGATGCTTAAATGTTATACAAATAGGTAGGGCCTAAAATATACAAATGAACCAAGAAAAAAAAAAAAACCCACACATTCAATATAGTGCTAATCAGCCATAGCATTAAACTTTCCTTGACTGAAAAATGAAGCAATGACATTACATTTTAAGAAGTCATATGGCTTCTTTCAACATAATTTAGCTTTAGCATATTTAAAATTAACATTAACATACCTCAACTCAGAGTTTTACAAATTCACCAACACATGCAAGATAAAACAGAAAAAAAATCTCACATATATTATTTAGCTATTTATATAATCTAATTCAGAGGTTCTCAAACCTGTCTTGCAGTATCCCCAGCCCTGCACATGTCTCGACCTAATCTATTGCATCTGATTCAATTAATTAGCTCATTAATGGAGACTGCAAGACCTGAAGTGGGTGTGTCAGATATAGGGAGACCAACAGGTACAAAATGTGCAGTGCTGGAGTACTTAATGGACAGTTTTGAAAACCACTGATCTAATACCTATTATAAAAAAAATATTATAATAAATAAAAGATGTAAATGTACATACGTGTGTGTGTGTGTGTGTGTGTGTGTGTGTGTGTGTGATTTAACACCATTTAATTTTCTATGAATCCGATTTACAATGATTTATATTTTGAAAAATGGTATACCATAGCCAAATAAAAATGAGACAAAATCCTACAGGACATGAATTCTAACAAGCCAATTCCCATTTTACCTCAAAACATTTTAACATTTAATTAATGGATTATTAACAAACAAAATGCCTACTTTTATTAATACATTAACAATTATCAAGAAATTGGAAGTAAATAAAAGCGTCTGCTAAATGACTAAATGTAAATGTAAATTAGTTATCACATATGCGATCAATTTGCATTAAAAGCTTAAAATTCACATGGATAATTAACAAAACCAACAAATATTAACTTGATTTAAATACTGTATAGATTTAACTATCCTGAAATAAGCAGCATAGTGACATTACATAAATAGTATACTGGCATTGCTAAACTTCGAGTTAATAATCATTGCAAATGACACTCAAACCTCAGATTCATAACTCAAATTCAGCAAAGAAAGAGAGTGGTCAATGCACAAATACATTAGTTAACATTTGAAGTGGATCAAAAAACTTCATCAAAGTTGTTCTAAGACCAGAGCGGGTATGATTTTGGTTTAAGGACAACTTCTATGAAAGGTTTTGAGCCACTTCAAATGTTTATTACTATAGTTCAAACACAATCTTACCTGTAGCAGGAAGACAAAAGAAGCAAAACACACATTTTCTCTCACACATATACTGCAAATCAATGTCAGGTGCTGAGTAATTAGTATTAATTAGCAAATGCATGCAAACGGATTATTGTGTATGAACATTCTCTAATTTGAATTTGAGTCTTCTAAGTGGTTTAGTATGTTAATTTTTTTTTAAATAAAATAAAGATCCTTAAAACATTAATTTTGTAGGTTTAACTCCACTGTGGCCAATGCCTAGACTGCACAAATCACTATGACCAGAAATGGTGCAAAAGTTGCTTCTATTTCAAATTATATGAAACCATTCTTTCTAATAATCATTTCATCTGAACTTATTAAACACAACATTCATTGCACTTATGTGCAAATATATGACAAAATAAATATATATTTTTAGTTGCTCTTCATTACTCTCCCTACCTATATAGCTGTTTGCACCTATTTTATATTGTTTGTACATTCACAGTTAATAAAATACATATATATTTCCTCTATTGTATTCTTTTGTTAGAAATTATGTGGTATTATCATATGTGGTACAATATTGTTTCAATACCAACATTTATATATTTCTCTACTCTGATGTAGATATGTACTCATGTGCTCAGAAATGTATTAAACATAACATAACAATATATAAAAAAAAAGTATTTGGAGGAGGTTCTTAAAGAAAATTCTAATACATTTTGTTTCATACTCAATTTCATGTTCTTGTCAATTTTCTGCATTATTTCTCTTCACTAATTGTTATGCCAATGTCCATGGATTGATAACCAATTACTGAACAATATACACATTAAAATGAAATAAGATTAAATAATTTACAAAAATAGCAACATATATCAGTCAACATTTTTAAAATGACATATTAAAGCAGTGGTCTCAAACTCAATTTCTGGAGGGCCACAGTTCTGAGTTTATCTCCAACAAACTTCAATTCACAGCTGCTTGGAATTTTCTAGTAATCCTGAAGACCTTGATTATCTGGATCAGGTGTGTTTGATTAGAGTTGGAGCTAAACTGAACAGAGCTATGGCCCTCCAGCAATTGAGTTTGAAACCAATGTATTCAAGAATACAAACAAGTTAATGATAAGATACAAAATTGTGTTCTATCATGTGAACGCAATAAACTAACGAGCTTGTTAACAATTACCTCATTACACAATTAAGCGCCACAATGAAAGTAAGCATTTAAATAGGGTGGTTTATGCTGGTCTTCACTTTCCATCAACAACTGACACGTCCAGCAAAGAAAAGAAACGGTAATCATTTATATATTTATTTATTGTAAAATATATTGTGAGTAAGTTAAATTGGCATTTTAATAATTCTATATCACATCTTGAATTTTATATAGATATGGCAAGCACTTCAAAAACCACAAGTCTCCACCAGACAGTAACCGGTTACATGCACAATGTGACACCTTTAAGGCATGGAGTAAAACGTCCATATTTTGAAGGAGTTTTACAACAACGCCACAAAATTTCAAAAATTATGGTGTTCAAGGTTGAACTCCATTCCAAGTTTCAAACCATTGAGCGAGACAGGTAAATACATTTGGTTCTTACAAATGCTATGTATCTCAACCAAGAATTGTTGTCTTAATTTTGTGTATTTTGTCATGTTTTAGATGTCCTGTGCAGTTAAACGATGTGGCCCTGCAGCCAGCAAGGAAAGAAGGGGAAAAGGACATAATGTTTACACACCAGTCCAAATGGTCTTGTTTGACTACATTAGATTACCCCTACAATCCCACCATAACCACCACAATGCAAGACAAGACAATCACCCAAGTTCTTCAAATGGACATGGAATACCAGAGAGTAAGTACTATTACACAATTTTTAGCAAAATAGTTAAACCCATACTAAAGACAAAGAAATTGGTTGTAGCTTTGACTATAGCAATCCTGGTTTTGTTTCTAGAATGTATCAAATGGACCCAAGTAGTTTTAACCAAAAACAATTATCATGGGCTATTAATTCATATTGTTTCTTTTCATTTGTTCTGCAGGTGAATATCACAGCCAAATGTGTTCAACTGGAAAGTGAAGGCCACAACTTTCTACAAGATGGCACTTTTCTTGAGAAGACCACTTACACCATTGCCGATACCACTGGGGTGGTAGAACTGACTGTGTGGGGACCCCAGCACAACATCAATTTTGACTCTTGGTTCTACATGACCAATCTCTCATTGCGTATATTCAAAGGTAAAACATTTCTGTCAACAACCAAAGACACCACATTTTCACCAACACCTTGCACAAACACCACATTTCCCATTGAGCTGACAACATCCAAACATATCACTGCCAATATCATAGGTGCAAAAGTCAACATCACTTACATCTGTCCGTTGAAACATAGACTCCAAGACATGGCATTGTCATGTAGCAGAGTCCTGTGTCACAAATGCGACACCTTTTACAAGGCTGATGTGATTATTCTACACACGCATGCAAAACTGACAATACAAACATCTGATGACATCAAAACCCTCAACATTGAAAATAAAATAATAAGATCAGCTGTGCAAATTCCGAAAACTGCCACTATAGACACCATAATGGACTCCCTTCTAGACCTCCCAACAATGTTAGTTACCATACATAAAGACTCTATCACCCACCTTGCATATCCGGAACCATCACATCCAGAGATCCAGCAAGAATCAACCCCTCTTATAGCCTTCTCACCTCCTGCACAATCCATTTCTCTCCCAACAAGTGGTGATTTTGAAGAATTGGACCTTTTTATGGCTGATGATGGTCCTACAGATGTTCAGCCAAAAGCGGGTATGTCACCTGCCCCATCTCCCACCTCTGTTATTGCAGAAATCCCCCAACAATAACTTTTTTTATTTTCTCTCCCTTGGTCAACTGTTGTAAGAGCTATAGGCTAATTGTTTTTCTGAATTTATCCTGGTTTACTTGAATTCTAGACCAGTTTTTTTTTTCTCGTTAAACTGTTGAAAGAGCTATAGGCTAATTTATTTTTGAGATCATCCTGGTTTACTTGATTTCTAGACCAGATTTTTTTTTTACCGTTTTAAAGCCTCATGATTGTGACTTGCACAAGTACTTATGTTTTCTAACAGTGTTTAAGTGAAATGTTGTCTTGTTTTTTTGTTTTGAAATTATCCTGGTTTACTTGCATTCTAGACCAGGTGTGTGTTTATTGTATTTTTTACAATACATTTACTGAGTAAATGTTGTATTTGCTGCATAAATTTGTAATGTGTAAAAATTCTGTAACTTGCTCAACATGCAAGCTGTTATGCATGTGTTTTCAGTTTTAGTCTTTATTGCTTTGGAGTTATATTTTGTATGACCTTTTGAGCAAATATTCAGCCTTCTGAGTTATAAAAAAATAAAAATAAAACTTTCAGTGCTTCTCTTGTTTCTATTTGAATACTACCAAAATGGTTATGAATGTTATAGGAAAAAGAGAACTAGTTTTTAAAGTTATCAAATTGCATAAACTGCAAACTGCAACAGAAAAATCTATTCTAACTTTTCAACACTTGGTTCACAACGGTCTATTGGCTTGACTCAAACTAGATCCATGAATTTGGTCCGACTTGTAAACCATTTTGAAATTCCATATACTTGCAATATCTCTAAGTTTAACACCTCAGCACATGAGGTAGAGATCATAAACAAAATTTCCTGAAAGGCCTTGAGAACACTACATAAAATGTTTTGCAAACAACTTAATTTTTAAACAGCCTACAAATTTAGATTTCTCGTTACATTCCTTGCCTTGTCAATGCTTTTTTTTTTCAGTTTACATTGTACTTACATTCACATTTAACAGACGTTTTTATCCAAAGTGACTTGCACTGCATTCAGGCTATACATGTTTTAGTCAGTATGTGTTCCCTAGAATTTGAAACCCACAACCTTTGCGCTGCTAATGAAATTCTCTAACCACTGAGCCACAGGAACACTTTAACCCATGTGTGTTCAAATTTACTATTTTGTTATATTCAGAATGAAAACATCCACCCGATAAATATTATTTTTCCTTTTTGTCTGCATAAATTTAATTAACCTCAGTACTAATCAAAACTAAATGTTTAAAAAAAAAAAAATCTGAATTTTTACTCCGTAATTGCCAAGTTCACAAATGATGTAACTGAAAATACGTTGTCAAGTCACCTTTATTTATATAGCGCTTTTAACAATACAAATTGTCAAAGCAACTGCTCAAAATAGGAAAATAGTGTATCAATATAAAATCACAAGATTAAACACCCATATTTCAGTTAAAGGCATTTCATTATTGAGTTCAATTATGTCATCGTCCAGCTCAGTTTGAATAGTATCTGTGCAATCAAGTCGGTGATATCGCTGGAAATTAACTGTCCCCAACTAAACAAGCCAGAGGCGACCACAGCAAGGAACCAAAACTTCCTGTTCCAAAACACGTTTTGAGTTTGAGCTCTGTCAAATCAGTTATTTATCATCTATTTTCTATCTTAAAATCCAATTTTATACACCATTTTTGTTTCTATAACGTGAATATGTGCCGGATTGCATTCTGCAACGAAAACAGAGCGCCTTGTTATCGCAAGTTTTATTTTAATTTTCTGAGTCCGCTATTAGCTTATAGTCCATTAGCATAGCCAGCACGGATGCCGCTAACACAACTAATACCCTATTCACACACAGATTCGAGCTACATTCGGTGCAGCTGGAGCTGCAGACAGTGGAGAGACAGATCCACAAGCTGCTTGGGAAGCAGGCCCATAGACAGGCTTTAAAATCTGTCAGGACCGAGCATATCCGCAAACTCATAGATAATTACCAAAACAATCCAAGGTTTTTATTTAGCACAGTGGCTAGATGAACAAATAAACAAATGTCACCCGATCTAAATATTCGCTCACAGTTTAACAGTAATGAATTTATGAATTTCTTTACTGAAAAAAAGATAACATCAGAAATACAATAACAAATGTAGATTATACAGCGTCTAGTGGATTTTATTCCTGTTAGATTTTTTTTCTTGGCAAATGGGGCTCTGTGGCATCCCTATGAAGGGAAAATAGGAAAATGATGAAAATTGGCATGCTTGTAGAGATGGCCATTAATACAGATCAGACCAATTTTGGGGAGTCTAAGACCAACTCTATAGCGCCACCACAAGTTAAAAAATTCAACATTGAAGTGGTTATACCTCGCAAACTACTAATGGTAGAAAAATTTAACTTAGTACACCTGATTCGTCTCTTCATGCTGATCACATTCAATAATTTACATTAAGAATCCAGAAATTACAGTAGCTTTCATTATGACAAGTACAATATTCAGTCTTTTCACTACTCCTCCTTGAAAATTTATCCAATACTTTCCAAAATTGGCCCAGATGATCTTTGGACTTAGCTGAACAGAATTTGCTAAACAGTTTTTTATTTATTTATCTTTGTTAAAAAGTTAGGATGTTGTAAACTTAACGAGGTTGAAAAATATTGCTTCAGAGGCTGTATCTCGGCCAAACTTTGATCAATCGAAAATAAACTAGGTACGCTTTATTAGCACCATGGTCTGAGGGTCCATGCCAAAGTTGGGAATAGCATTACCTGTGGGTCATGAGTTGGCAAAAAATCTACTCTTTTGATTATAACTTTTGGAAACATTGTCCAAATGCTGTTATTTCTGTACTCCTTGATTCCCTGCAATATGCCGATTCTGACGATGTCTCATTTGTCATTTTCCATTAATGTGCTTGTCAGCCATATTGAAGTGAATACAAAACTGTTTTTTCGCTACTCTTTCAAAATTGGTCCAATTTTTCCCAAAATTGGCAGAGATGATCTTTGGACCAAGCCGCATAGAACTGACTAAACAGAATTTTTCGTCCTAGGGGTGAAAAAAAAAGTTATGATGTTGTGAAGTTAACAGATCTCAATGCAAAATAGTTTCAGGGACTGCATCTCGGCCAAACTTTGATCAATCGACATAAAACTTGATAAGCTTCATCAGTATGATGAACTGGATATATACGCCAAAGCTGGGAACAGCGCCACCTATGGATCGTGATATAGCAAAAATCAATCACTACTTTGCTAGCATTCTAATAATTTACAGGCTAACCAATTACCATGCTTTTTAATATGACTCTTCAGCTGTCCAGTTAACCATAAGCTGCGTTACAATTAAATCATTATGATTGTTAAAATGTTAAATAACCATTTTTTGTCGTCTCATTCTCACACATTAACCTCTCCTCAGCAGCCTGTCATTATTGTATTGACCAAGTGGCGCATTCTGTTAATCTGCTTGCTTTGAGTTCAAAGCCTGTTGTGTTGTGGGTTCGAATCCTGTGAGGATGAACTTTAAAAAATGTAATGTTGTGCTGTTTTGATTAGTTTCTTATACAGACCAGCATTTTACATTGTAAATTGTTCATTCTCACACCTTACCCTCTCCACGGTAACCTGTGAAACATGCATCTGAGTGGCTCACTCAGTTAAGCCGCTGTGCTTGAACGGTGCAGGTAGTGGGTTCGAATCCAGGTGGCGCATGAACGGGCTGCAAGAGGTGCTTTGGTTGGAAGCATTGGAACTGGAACATTGCTTTTGTTCCAGATGTCGGATCTTCCGTGCGCATTTGTCTTGAATCAGAAACCTATGTTTGTTCCTTTTCATCTGAATTTCTGTTCAGTTTTGAACTTCTGAACCTATATGTTTTTTCTTTGTACGCTCTGCTTCTGCCGTTTTGCTCTTTCCGCTCTGCACCGCCCTTCCTGCTCTTCCCGGGCTTGGCCCCGGTAATCGCTGCTTGCAGCTATATTGGATCTTATTCCTGTTAGATTTTTTTTTCTTGGCAAATGGGGCTCTGTGGCAACCCTATGAAGGGAAAATAGGAAAATGATGAAAATTGGCACACTTGTAGAGATGGCCATCAATAGGGACCTGACCAACTTTGGGGTCTCTAAGACCAACTCTATAGCGCCACCACCAGTTCAAAAATTCAACATTGAAGTGGTTATAACTCGCAAACTACTAATGGTAGAAAAATGAAACTTAGTACACCTGATTCCTCTCTTCATGCTGATCACATTCAATAATTTACATTAAGAATCCAGGCATTACAGTAGCTTTCATTATGACAAGTACAGTATTCAGTCTTTTCGCTACTCCTCCTTGAAAATGGATCCAATTCTTCCCAGAATTGGCAGATGATCTTTGGACTTAGCTGAACAGAACTTGCTAAACAGATTTTTTTTATTTATCTTTGTTCAAAAAGTTATAAGGTTGTGAACTTAACGAGGTTGAAAAATATTGGTTCAGAGGCTGTATCTCGGCCAAACTTTATCAATCGAAAATAATCTAGGTAGCTTTATCAGCACCATGATCTGAGGTTCCATGCGAAAGTTGGGAATAGCGCCACCTGTGGGTCATGAGTTGGCAAAAAATCAACTCTTTTGTTATAACTTTTGGAAACATTGTCCAAATGCTGTTATTTCTGTACTCTTTGATTCCCTGCAATAGGCTGATTATGACGATGTCTCATTTGTCATTTTCCATTAATGTGCTTGTCAGCCATATTGAAGTAAATACAAAATTGTTTTTTCACTACTCCTCTTTCGAAATTCGTCCAATTCTTCCCAAAATCGGCAGAGATGATCTTTGGACCGAGCCGCATAGAAATGACTGGACAGAATTTTTCGTCCTAGGGGGTAAAAAAAAAGTTATGATGTTGTGAAGTTAACAGAGCTCAACCCAAAATTGTTTCAGGGACTGTATCTCGGCCAAACGTCGATCAATCGATACAAAATTTGATAAGCTTCATCAGTATGATGAACTGAAGATATATGCCAAAGCTGGGAACAGCGCCACCTATGGATCGTGATATAGCAAAAATCAATCACTACTTTGTTAGCATTCTAATAATTTACAGGCTAACCAATTACCATACTTTTAATGTGACTCTTCAGCTGTCCAGTTAACCATAAGTGCGTTAAAATTAAACTTATTATGCTTGTTAAATGCAAAATTACTTTTTTGTCATCTCATTCTCACACCTTAACCTCTCCCAGGCAGTCTGTTACACTTGTATCTGAGTGGCTCACTCTGTTAATCCGCAGCTTGAACAAGGTAGATAGTGGGTTCGAATCCATGGGTACAAAAGGTGCTGTGGTCGGAAGCGGCACGAACATTGCTTTTGTTCCAGATGTCGGATCTTCTGTGCGCATTTGTCTTGAATCAGAAACCTATGTTTGTTCCTTTTCATCAGAATTTCTGTTCAGTTTTGAACTTCTGAACCTATATGTTTTTTCTATGTACGGTCTGCTTCTGCCGTTTTGCTCTTCCCGCTATGCGCTGCCCTACGCCGTTATGCTTCGCGGGCTTGGCCCCGGCATTGCTGCTTGCAGCTATATTTAGGGGCCGAGCCCGAAGGGCTAGACCCCTATTGCTATTGTATGTTTTATTATTAGGGGCCGAGCCCGAAGGGCTAGACCCCTATTGCTATTGTATGTTTTATTATTATTATATTCGTCCAATGGGAGTCTATGGCAGCCCTATGAAGGGAACATGGGAAAATGATGAAATTTGGCACACTCGTAGGTATGGTCATAAATAGTGATCTGACCAACTTTGGGGTCTCTAGGACCACTCTATAGCGCCACCACCAGTTCAAAATTCAACATTGAAATGGTTATAACTCGTGAACCCCTAAGTCTAGAAAAATGAAACTTAGTACACCTGATTACTCTCATCATGCTGATCACATGCAATAGCTTACAGTAAGACTCCACCCATTACAGTAGCGGCCATTTTGAAAAGTACAGTATTCAGTCTAATCGCTACTCCTCCTTGAAAATTGATCCAATTCTTCTCAAAATTGGCTCAGAGATTTTGGACTGAGCCGAACAGAACTTGCTAAACCAAAAAAAATTAGTCATCTTTGTTCAAAAGTTATGATGTTCTGAACTTAACGAGGTTGACCCAATATTGGTTCAGAGGCTGTATCTCGGCCAAACTTTGATGAATCAAAACAAAACTTGTTATGCATCATCAACACCATGATATGAGGGCCCAGGCCAAAGTTGAGAATAGCGCCACCTATGGGTCGTGAGATACCAACAATTCACATTTTGGCTTATAACTTTTGAACAGTCAGTCAGAAAATTAAAATATCGGTGTCTATGGATTCCTTTGTCGTGCCGAATCAGAAGATGTCAATTATGCCAGGATTGATTGAACCCCCTGTCGGCCATTTTGAAATTTGTCACACATTTTCATATCTTCTGAACCATTTGACATATCTCACAAAAATCGGTAGGGATCATCAACATCATGTCCTGGACGTACCACAGAAGTATGAAGACAGCGCCACCTACTGTTCGAGAGATATTACGATCCTTGAAAAAATGCTTAACTTTTAAAATTTTTGTCTCAAATTTGTACTTTTGAGTCATTTTGTTCCCTGGGTTATGCTGATTCTGAAAATGTCTCATTTGTCATTTTCCAAAACAGCGTCTGTCCGCCGTATTGAAGTAAATGGACAACAGTCTTTTCGCTACTCCTCCTTGAAAATCTGTCCAATTCTTCCCAAAATTGTCTCAGATGATCTTTGGACTGAGCTGAATAGAACTTGCTAAACATAATTTTTTGACCACTAGTGAAAAAAAAAGTTATGATGTTCTGAACGACAACGTCGACCCAAAATTGGTTCGGAGGCTGTAATCTCGGCCAAACTTTGATAAATCGAAACGAAACTTGGTATGCTTCATCAACGCCATGATCTGAGGGTCCATCCAAAGTTGGGAACAGCGCCACCTATGGGTATTGAGATAGCAAAATGTCCCATATTTTGCTTATAACTATAGATGATTTATTAGTGATCGTCATTACTAGTAAACTGACCAACTTTGGAGTCTCTAGAACCAACTCTATAGCGCCACCACCAGTTCAAATATTCAACATTGAAATTATAATAACTCACAAACCCCTTATTCTAGGAAAATAAAACTTAGTACACCTGATTACTCTATTCATGCTGATCACATTCAATAGCTTACATTAAGAATCCACACATTACAGTAGCAGCCATTATGAACAGTACAGTATTCTGTCTTTTCGCTACTCCTCCTTGAAAATGATCCAATTCTTACCAAAATTGGCTCAGAGATCTTTTGACTGAGTTGAACAGAACTTGCTAAACAGATTTTTGATGTTCACTACCTTCCCAAGAAATACCCCTCGAAATTGACCGTGCCCATTGTTTGTTTGACTTATGCTAAAATCTTAGCATTCTAATAAGTTACAGGCTAACCAATTATCATACTGTTTAATGTGACTCTTCAGCTGTCCAGTTAACCATAGATGCGTTAAAATTTACTTATTGTACTTGTTAAAATGCTAAATAACTTTTTTGTCAGCTCATTCTCACACGTTAACCTCTCCAAGGCAGTCTTTAACACTTGCATCTGAGTAGCTCACTCTGTTAACCGCCCCTTGAACACTGTAGATAGTGGGTTCGAATCCAGGTGGTTGCAATAGGTGCTGTGTCGGAAGCGGCATGAACATTTTTTTGGTTCCAGATTCCGATCTTCCGTGCGCATTTGTCTTTAATCAGAAACCTATGTTTGTTTTTTCATCTGAATTTCTGTTCATTTTGAACTTCTGAACCTATATGTTTTTTCCATGTACGCTCTGCTTCTGCCGTTTTGCTCTTCCCGCTTGCCCGCCCTTCCCGTATCTTCCCGGGCTTGGCCCCGGCATTGCTGCTTGCAGCTATATTTAGGGGCCGAGCCCGAAGGGCTAGAGCCCCTATTGTAATTGTAGGATTTTTCTTCTCGTCCCATGGGAGTCTATGGCAGCCCTATGAAGGAAACATAGGAAAATGATGAAATTTGGCACACTTGTAGTTATGGCCATGAATAGTGATCTGACCAACCTTGGGGTCTCTAAGACCACCTCTATAGCGCCACCACCAGTTCAAAAATTCAACATTCAAATGGTAATAACTCATGAACCCTTAATTCTAGAAAAATAAAACTTAGTACACCTGAGTACTCTCATCATGCTGATCACATTCAATAGCTTACAGTAAGACTCCACCCATTACAGTAGCGGCCATTTGAAAAGTACAGTATTCAGTCTAATCGCTACTCGTCCTTGAAAATTGATCCAATTCTTCTCAAAATTGGCTCAGATGATCTTTGGACTGAGCAGAACAGAACTTGCTAAACAAAAACAATTTAGTCATCTTTGTTCAAAAGTTATGATGTTATGAACTTAACGAGGTTGACCCAATATTGGTTCAGAGGCTGTATCTCGGCCAAACTTTGATCGATCAAAAACGAAACTTGTTATGCATCATCAACACCATGATATAAGGTCCCAGGCTAAAGTTGGGAATAGCGCCACCTATGGGTGTTGAGATACCAATAATTCACATTTTGGCTTATAACTTTTGAACAGTCAGTTAGAAAATTAAAATAATGGTGTCTATGGATTCCCTGTGTCATGCCGAATCAGAAGATGTCAATTATGCCAGGATTGGTTGAACCCCCTGTCGGCCATTTTGAAATTTGTCATACATTTTCATATCTTCTGAACTATTTGACATATTGTCACAAAAATCGGTAGGGATCATCAATATCATGTCCCGGAGGTACCACAGAAGTATGAAGACAGCGCCACCTAGTGTCCGAGAGATATTACGATCATTGAAAATACGCTTATAACTTTCGAAAATGTTGTCTAAAACGTGTATTTTTGATGTAATTTTGTTCCTGGGTTATGCTGATTCTGACAATGTCTCATTTGTCATTTTCCAAAACAGCGTCTGTCCGCCATATTGAAGTAAATGGAAAACAGTCTTTTCGCTACTCCTCCTTGAAAATCTGTCCAATTCTTCCCAAAATTGGCTCAGATGATCTTTGGACTGAGATGAACAGAACTTGCTAAAAAACTCATTTTTGACGCCCAGTTCAAAAAAAAGTTATGATGTTCTGAAGTTAACAGAGTCAACCCAAAATTGTTTCAGGGACTGTATCTCGGCCAAACGTTGATCAGTCGACACAAAACTTGGTACGCTTCATCGGGACACTGAACTGAGAATATACAGCAAAGTTTGGAACAGCGCCACCTATGGGTCTTTATATAGCAAAAAAATGCTTATAACTTTTGAAAGCATTGTCCAAATGTAGATATTTTTTATCATTTAATTCTCTTGAATATGCCAATTCTGTCGATGTCTCATTTGTTATTTTCCATAAATGTGCCTCTCAGCCATATTGAAATGAATGAAAAACTGTATTTTTGCTACTCCTCATTGAAATGTTGTCCAATTTTGTCCAAAATCTAATCAGATGATCATTGGACCGAGCCCCACAGAACTTGCTAAACAGATTATTTTTATTTGCTTTCATTCCCAAGAAATATGTCTCGAAAGTTGACCGTGACTGCATTTGTTGTCTTTTGCTAGTAATCTTAGCATTCTACTAAGTTACAGGCTAACCAATTACCATACTGTTTAATGTGACTCTTCAGCTGTCCAGTTAACCATAAACTGCGTTACAATTCAAATTATTATGCTTGTTAAAATGCTAAATAAAATTTTTTTGTCTTCTTATTCTCACACCTTAACCTCTCCACAATAGCCTGTTAATATTGTAGTAACGAAGTGGCGCACTCTGCTATGCAGCTTGCTTTGAGTTCAAAGCCTGTTGAGTTGTGTGGGTTCAAATCCCGCAAGGATCAACTTTATAAAATGTACTGTAATGGTTGTGCTGTTTTTATTTTCCTTTGAAGTTCATAGTAGTGTGTTGTGGATTAGAATCCTGTGTGCAGCAACTTATAAAATGTACTGTTATGTTGTGCTGTTTTGATTAGTTTCTTATACAGACCAGCATTTTACATTGTAAATCATTAATTCTCACACCTTACCCTCTCCACGGTAGCCTGTCAAACATGCATCTGAGTGGCTCACTCAGTTAAGCTGCTGAGGTTGAACGTTGCAGGTAGTGTGTTCGAATCCAGGTGGAGCATGAACGGGTTGCAACAGGTGCTGTGGTCGGAAGCGGCGCGAACATTTCTTTTGTTCCAGATGTCAGATCTTCCGTGCGCATTATACTTGAATCAGAAACGTGTGTTTGCTCCATCTCATCTGAACTTCTGTTCAGTTTTGAACTACTATACTTCTGAACTTATCTGTTTTTCCATATACATTCTGTTTCTGCCGTATTGCTCTTGCCGCTCTGCGCCACCCCCTATGGGTCGTTCACGGGCTTGGCCCCGGTAATTGCTGCTTGCAGCTATATTTAGGGGCCGAGCCCGAAGGGCTAGACCCCTATTGCTATTGTATGTTTTATTATTATTATATTCGTCCAATGGGAGTCTATGGCAGCCCTATGAAGGGAACATGGGAAAATGATGAAATTTGGCACACTCATAGGTATGGTCATAATAGTGATCTGACCAACTTTGGGGTCTCTAGGACCACCTCTATAGCGCCACCACCAGTTCAAATATTCAACATTGAAATGGTTATAACTCGTGAACCCCTAAGTCTAGAAAAATGAAACTTAGTACACCTGATTACTCTCATCATGCTGATCACATGCAATAGCTTACAGTAAGACTCCACCCATTACAGTAGCGGCCATTTTGAAAAGTACAGTATTCAGTCTAATCGCTACTCCTCCTTGAAAATTGATCCAATTCTTCTCAAAATTGGCTCAGACGATATTTGGACTGAGCTGAACAGAACTTGCTAAACCAAAAAAATTAGTCATCTTTGTTCAAAAGTTATGATGTTCTGAACTTAACGAGGTTGACCCAATATTGGTTCAGAGGCTGTATCTCGGCCAAACTTTGATCAATCAAAACAAAACTTGTTATGCATCATCAACACCATGATATGAGGGCCCAGGCCAAAGTTGAGAATAGCGCCACCTATGGGTCGTGAGATACCAACAATTCACATTTTGGCTTATAACTTTTGAACAGTCAGTCAGAAAATTAAAATATCGGTGTCTATGGATTCCTTGTGTCGTGCCGAATCAGAAGATGTCAATTATGCCAGGATTGATTGAACCCCCTGTCGGCCATTTTGAAATTTGTCACACATTTTCATATCTTCTGAACCATTTGACATATCGTCACAAAAATCGGTAGGGATCATCAACATCATGTCCTGGACGTACCACAGAAGTATGAAGACAGCGCCACCTACTGTTCGAGAGATATTACGATCCTTGAAAAAATGCTTAACTTTTAAAATTTTGTCTCAAATTTGTACTTTTGATGTCATTTTGTTCCCTGGGTTATGCTGATTCTGAAAATGTCTCATTTGTCATTTTCCAAAACAGCGTCTGTCCGCCGTATTGAAGTAAATGGACAACAGTCTTTTCGCTACTCCTCCTTGAAAATCTGTCCAATTCTTCCCAAAATTGTCTCAGATGATCTTTGGACTGAGCTGAATAGAACTTGCTAAACATAATTTTTTGACCACTAGTGAAAAAAAAGTTATGATGTTCTGAACGACAACGTCGACCCAAAATTGGTTCGGAGGCTGTAATCTCGGCCAAACTTTGATAAATCGAAACGAAACTTGGTATGCTTCATCAACGCCATGATCTGAGCGTCCATGCCAAAGTTGGGAACAGCGCCACCTATGGGTATTGAGATAGCAAAATGTCCCATATTTTGCTTATAACTATAGATGATTTATTAGTGATCGTCATTACTAGTAAACTGACCAACTTTGGAGTCTCTAGAACCAACTCTATAGCGCCACCACCAGTTCAAATATTCAACATTGAAATTATAATAACTCACAAACCCCTTATTCTAGGAAAATAAAACTTAGTACAGCTGATTACTCTATTCATGTTGATCACATTCAATAGCTTACATTAAGAATCCACACATTGCAGTAGCAGCCATTATGAACAGTACAGTATTCTGTCTTTTCGCTACTCCTCCTTGAAAATTGATCCAATTCTTACCAAAATTGGCTCAGACGATCTTTTGACTGAGTTGAACAGAACTTGCTAAGCAGATTTTTGATGTTCACTACCGTTCCCGAGAAATACCCCTCGAAATTTGACCGTGCCCATGTTTGTTGACTTATGCTAGAAATCTTAGCATTCTAATAAGTTACAGGCTAACCAATTATCATACTGTTTAATGTGACTCTTCAGCTGTCCAGTTAACCATGAGATGCGTTAAAATTTACTTATTGTACTTGTTAAAATGCTAAATAACTTTTTTGTCAGCTCATTCTCACACGTTAACCTCTCCAAGGCAGTCTTTTACACTTGCATCTGAGTAGCTCACTCTGCTAAGCCGCAGCCCTTGAGCACGGTAGATAGTGGGTTCGAATCCAGGTGGTTGCAATAGGTGCTGTGGTCGGAAGCGGCATGAACATTATTTTTGGTCCAGATGTCCGATCTTCCGTGCGCATTTGTCTTGAATCAGAAACCTATGTTTGTTCCTTTTCATCTGAATTTCTGTTCAGTTTTGAACTTCTGAACCTATATGTTTTTTCTATGTACGCTCTGCTTCTGCCGTTTTGCTCTTCCCGCTATGCGCCGCCCGTCGCCGTTATGCTTCGCGGGCTTGGCCCCGGCATTGCTGCTTGCAGCTATATTTAGGGGCCGAGCCCAAAGGGCTAGACCCCTATTGCTATTGTATGTTTTATTATTATTATTCTTCTTTTCGTCCAATGGGAGTCTATGGCAGCCCTATGAAGGGAACATGGGAAAATGATGAAATTTGGCACACTCATAGGTATGGTCATAAATAGTGATCTGACCAACTTTGGGGTCTCTAGGACCACCTCTATAGCGCCACCACCAGTTTCAAATATTCAACATTGAAATGGTTATAACTCGTGAACCCTAAGTCTAGAAAAATGAAACTTAGTACACCTGATTACTCTTATCATACTGATCACATGCAATAGCTTACAGTAAGACTCCACCCATTACAGTAGCGGCCATTTTGAAAAGTACAGTATTCAGTCTAATCGCTACTCCTCCTTGAAAATTTATCCAATTCTTCTCAGAATTGGCTCAGATGATATTTGGACTGAGCTCAACAGAACTTGCTAAACCAAAAAAAATTAGTCATCTTTGTTCAAAAGTTATGATGTTATGAACTTAACGAGGTTGACCCAATATTGGTTTAGAGGCTGTATCTCGGCCAAACTTTGATGAATCAAAACAAAACTTGTTATGCATCATCAACACCATGATATGAGGGCCCAGGCCAAAGTTGAGAATAGCGCCACCTATGGGTCGTGAGATACCAACAATTCACATTTTGGCTTATAACTTTTGAACAGTCAGTCAGAAAATTAAAATATCTGTGTCTATGGATTCCTTGTGTCGTGCCGAATCAGAAGATGTCAATTATGCCAGGATTGATTGAACCCCCTGTCGGCCATTTTGAAATTTGTCACACATTTTCATATCTTTTGAACCATTTGACATATCGTCACAAAAATCGGTAGGGATCATCAACATCATGTCCTGGACGTACCACAGAAGTATGAAGACAGCGCCACCTACTGTTCGAGAGATATTACGATCCTTGAAAAAATGCTTAACTTTTAAAATTTTGTCTCAAATTTGTACTTTTGATGTCATTTTGTTCCTGGGTTATGCTGATTCTGAAAATGTCTCATTTGTCATTTTCCAAAACAGCGTCTGTCCGCCGTATTGAAGTAAATGGACAACAGTCTTTTCGCTACTCCTCCTTGAAAATCTGTCCAATTCTTCCCAAAATTGTCGCAGATGATCTTTGGACTGAGCTGAATAGAACTTGCTAAACTGATTTTTTGTATTGATTTTTGTTCAAAAGTTATGATGTTGTGAATGCCAAAGTTG
The DNA here is from genome assembly GCA_027422435.1 of Schizopygopsis pylzovi. Lineage (NCBI taxonomy): Eukaryota > Metazoa > Chordata > Actinopteri > Cypriniformes > Cyprinidae > Schizopygopsis > Schizopygopsis pylzovi. The sequence continues at coordinate 55,409 of JAPDDL010001371.1, read as the reverse complement.
ACCCAAAATTGGATCGGAGGCTGTAATCTCGGCCAAACTTTGATAAATCGAAACGAAACTTGGTATGCTTCATCAAAGCCCCGATCTGAGAGTAAATACCAAAGTTGGGAACAGCGCCACCTACAGGTATTGAGATAGGAAAATGTCCCATATTTTGCTTATAACTTTAGATGATTTATTAGTGATGGTCATTACTTGTAAACTGACCAACTTTGGAGTCTCTAGAACCAACTCTATAGCGCCACCACCAGTTCAAATATTCAACATTGAAATTATAATAACTCACAAACCCCTTGTTTTAGGAGAATAAAGTAGTAAACCTGATTACTCTCATCATGCTGATCACATTCAATAGCTTACATTAAGAATCCACACATTACAGTAGCGGCCATTATGAACAGTACAGTATTCTGTCTTTTCGCTACTCCTCCTTGAAAATTGATCCAATTCTTCCCAAAATTGGCTCAGACGATCTTTTGACTGAGCTGAACAGAACTTGCTAAACAGATTTTTGATGTTCACTACCGTTCCGAGAAATACCCCTCGAAATTTGACCGTGCCCATGTTTGTTGACTTATGCTAGAAATCTTAGCATTCTAATAAGTTACAGGCTAACCAACTATCATACTGTTTAATATGACTCTTCAGCTGTCCAGTTAACCATGAGATGCGTTAAAATTTACTTATTGTGCTTGTTAAAATGCTAAATACCTTTTTTTTGTCAGCTCATTCTCACTCCTTAACCTCTCCACAATAGTCTGGCACTACTGAAGTAACCAAGTGGCGCATTCTGCTAAGCCGCTTGCTTTGAGTTTAAAGCCTGTTGTATTTAGGGTTCGAATCCCACGAGGATCAACTTTAAAAAACGTGCTGTTTTGATTAGTTTCTTATACAGACCATTATTTTACATTGTAAATTGTTCATTCTCACACCTTACCCTCTCCACGGTAACCTGTCGGACATGCGTCTGAGTGGCTCACTCAGTTAAGCCGCTGTGCTTGAATGTTGCAGGTAGTGGGTTTGAATCCAGGGAAGCACATGCCCAGACTTCAAGAGGTGGTGTGGCATGAAATTATGCAGAATTTGCTTCTGTTGCAAGCATTGTACTTCTGTTGTAATGTTGTGCTGTTTTGATTTATTTGTTATCCAGACCAGCATTGCACAAATATATAATGCTCCTGGATTAGAAATATATAGATTTTTTCCATGCTATGTTCATTTTCATTTGAACTTCTGTTCTTATATGTTTTTTCTATGTACGCTCTGCGTCTGCCGTTTTGCTCTTTCCGCTATTCCCAGGCTCGGCCCCGGCATTGCTGCTTGCAGCTATATTGGATCTTATTCCTGTTAGATTTTTTTTTCTTGGCAAATGGGGCTCTGTGGCAACCCTATGAAGGGAAAACAGGAAAATTATGAAAATTGGCACACTTGTAGAGATGGCCATCAATAGGGACCTGACCAACTTTGGGGTCTCTAAGACCAACTCTATAGCGCCACCACCAGTTCAAAAATTAAACATTGAAGTGGTTATAACTCGCAAACTACTTATGGTAGAAAAATGAAACTTAGTACACCTGATTCCGCTCTTCATGCTGATTACATTCAATAATTTATATTAAGAATCCAGGCATTACAGTAGCTGTCATTATGACAAGTACAGTATTCAGTCTTTTCGCTACTCCTTCTTGAAAATTGATCCAATGCTTTCCAAAATTGGCCCAGATGATCTTTGGACTTAGTTGAACAGAACTTGCTAAACAGATTTTTTTTATTTATCTTTGTTAAAAAGTTATGATGTTGTAAACTTAACGAGGTTGAAAAATATTGGTTAAGAGGCTGTATCTCGGGCAAACTTTGATCAATTGAAAATAAACTAGGTACGCTTTATCAGCACCATGGTCTGAGGGTCCATGCCAAAGTTGGGAATAGCGCCACCTGTGGGTCATGAGTTGGCAAAAAATCAACTCTTTTTGATTATAACTTTTGGAAACATTGTCCAAATGCTGTTATTTCTGTACTCCTTAATTCCCTGCAATATGCCGATTCTGACGATGTCTCATTTGTCATTTTCCATGAATGTGCTTGTCAGCCATATTGAAGTAAATACAAAATTGTTTTTGTCACTACTCCTCTTTCGAAATTCGTCCAATTCTTCCCAAAATCGGCATAGATGATCTTTGGACCGAGCCGCATAGAAATGACTGAACGGAATTTTTCGTCCTAGGGGGTAAAAAAAAAGTTATGCTCTTGTGAAGTTAAAAGAGCTCAACCCAAAATTGTTTCAGGGACTGTATCTCGGCCAAACGTTGATCAATCGATACAAAACTTGATACGCTTCATCAGTATGATGAACTGGATATATACGCCAAAGCTGGGAACAGCGCCACCTATGGATCGTGATATAGCAAAAATCAATCACTACTTTGCCAGCTGTATAATTTACAGGCTAACCAATTACCATACTGTTTAATATGACTCTTCAGCTGTCCAGTTAACCATAAGCTGTGTTACAAGTAAATTATTATGCTTGTTAAAATGCTAAATACCCTTTTTTTGTCAGCTCATTCTCACACCTTAACCTCTCCTCAGCAGCCTGTCAATATTGTATTGACCAAGTGGCGCACTCTGCTAGTCCGCTTGCTTTGAGTTCAGAGCCTGTTGTGTTGTGGTTTTGAATCCCGCTAGGATCAACTTTAAAAAAATGTAATGTTGTGCTGTTTTGATTAGTTTCTTATACAGACCAGCATTTTATATTGTAAATGGTTCATTCTCACACCTTACCCTCTCCACGATAACCTGTCACACATTTATCTGAGTGGCTCACTCCGTTAAGCCGCTCTGCTTGAACGTTGCAGGTAGTGGGTTTGAATCCAGGTGGTGCATGACTGGGCTGCAAGAGGTGCTGTGGTCGGAAGCGGCATGAATATTGCTTTTGTTCCAGATGTCGGATCTTCCGTGCGCATTTGTCTTGAATCAGAAACTTGTTTGTTCCTTTTCATCTGAATTTCTGTTCAGTTTTGAACTTCTGAACCTATATGTTTTTTCTATATACGCTCTGTTTCTGCCGTTTTGCTCTTCCAGCTCTGCACAGCCCTTCCCACTCTTCCCGGGCTTGGCCCCGGTAATCGCTGCTTGCAGCTATATTTAGGGGCCGAGCCCAAAGGGCTAGAGCCCCTATTGCTCTTGTATGTTTTATTATTATTATTATTATTATTATTATTATTATATTCGTCCAATGGGAGTCTAAGGCAGCCCTATGAAGGGAACATGGGAAAATGATGAAATTTGGCACACTTGTAGAGATGGCTATGAACAGTGATCTGACCAACTTTGGGGTCTCTAAGACCACCTCTATAGCGCCACCACCAGTTCAAATATTCAACATTGAAATGGTTATAACTCGTGAACCCCTAAGTCTAGAAAAATGAAACTTAGTACACCTGATTACTCTTATAATACTGATCACATGCATAGCTTACAGTAAGACTCCACCCATTACAGTAGCGGCCATTTTGAAAAGTACAGTATTCAGTCTAATCGCTACTCATCCTTGAAAATTTATCCAATTCTTCTCAAAATTGGCTCAGATGATCTTTGGACCGAGCCGCACAGAAATGACCAAACATATTTTTTTTAACTATCTTTGTTCAAAAGTTATGATGTTATGAACTTAACGAGGTTGTCCCAATATTGGTTCAGAGGCTGTATCTCGGCCAAACTTTGATGAATCAAAACAAAACTTGTTATGCATCATCAACACCATGATATGAGGGCCCAGGCCAAAGTTGGGAATAGCGCCACCTATGGGTCGTGAGATACCAACAATTCACATTTTGGCTTATAACTTTTGAACAGTCAGTCAGAAAATTAAAATATCTGTGTCTATGGATTCCTTGTGTCGTGCCGAATCAGAAAATGTCAATTATGCCAGGATTGATTGAACCCCCTGTCGGCCATTTTGAAATTTGTCATACATTTTCGTATCTTCTGAACTATTTGACATATCATCACAAAAATCGGTAGGGATCATCAACATCATGTCCTGGACGTACCACAGAAGTATGAAGACAGCGCCACCTACTGTTCGAGAGATATTACGATCCTTGAAAAAACGCTTAACTTTGACAATTTTGTCTCAAATTTGTACTTTTGATGTCATTTTGTTCCCTGGGTTATGCTGATTCTGAAAATGTCTCATTTGTCATTTTCCAAAACAGCGTCTGTCCGCCGTATTGAAGTAAATGGACAACAGTCTTTTCGCTACTCCTCCTTGAAAATCTGTCCAATTCTTCCCAAAATTGTCTCAGATGATCTTTGGACTGAGCTGAACAGAACTTGCTAAACATAATTTTTTGACCACTAGTGAAAAAAAAAGTTATGATGTTCTGAACGACAACGTCGACCCAAAATTGGTTCGGAGGCTGTAATCTCAGCCAAACTTTGATCAATCGAAACGAAACTTGGTATGCTTCATCAACGCCATGATCTGGGGGTCCATGCCAAAGTTGGGAACAGCGCCACCTATGGGTATTGAGATAGCAAAATGTCCCATATTTTGCTTATAACTATAGATGATTTATTAGTGATCGTCATTACTAGTAAACTGACCAACTTTGGAGTCTCTAGAACCAACTCTATAGCGCCACCACCAGTTCAAATATTCAACATTGAAATTATAATAACTCAAAAACCCCTTGTTCTAGGAAAATAAAACTTAGTACACCTGATTACTCTATTCATGCTGATCACATTCAATAGCTTACATCAAGGATCCACACATTACAGTAGCGGCCATTTTGAATAGTACAGTATTATGTCTTTTCGCTACTCCTCCTTCAAATATGATCAAATTCTTATCAAAATTGTCTCAGATGATTTTTGGATTAAGCCGCAGATAAATGACCAAACTGATTTTTTATATTTTCTTTCGTTCCTAAGAAACACGTCTCGGAATTTGACCGTGCCCGTGTTTGCTGTGTTTTGCTATTAATCTTAACATTCTAATAAGTTACAGGCTAACCAAGTACCATACTGTTTAATGTGACTCTCCAGCTGTCCAGTTAATCATAAGCTGTGTTACAATTAACTTATTGTGCTTGTTAAAATGCTAAAGAACTTTTTTTGTCAGCTCATTCTCACACCTTAACCTCTCCAAGGCAGTTCGTTGACGATGCATCTGAGTAGCTCACTCTGTTAAACTGTTGCCCTTGAACACTGCAGATAGGGGTTCAAATCCCGTGTGGATGAGCCTTATAAATTTGACCTTTGCTTTTGTTCCAGCCATCGGATCTTCCGTGCGTGTTCGTCTTTAATCAAAAACGTGTTCGTTTGTTCTCGTCTGAACTTCTGTTCATTTTTGAACTACTGTACTTCTGAACCTATATGTTTTTTCCATGTATATTCTGTTTCTGCCGTTTTGCTCTTCCCGCTCTGCGCCGCCCTATGGGTCGTTTGCGGGCTTGGCCCCGGGAATCGCTGCTTGCAGCTATATTGGATCTTATTCCTGTTAGATTTTTTTTTCTTGGCAAATGGGGCTCTGTGGCAACCCTATGAAGGGAAAATAGGAAAATGATGAAAATTGGCACACTTGTAGAGATGGCCATCAATAGGGACCTGACCAACTTTGGGGTCTCTAAGACCAACTCTATAGCGCCACCACCAGTTCAAAAATTCAACATTGAAGTGGTTATACCTCGCAAACTACTAATGGTAGAAAAATGAAACTTAATACACCTGATTCGTCTCTTCATGCTGATCACATTCAATAATTTACATTAAGAATCCAGAAATTACAGTAGCTTTCATTATGACAAGTACAGTATTCAGTCTTTTCGCTACTCCTCCTTGAAAATTAATCCAATACTTTCCAAAATTGGCCCAGATGATCTTTGGACTTAGCTGAACAGAACTTGCTAAACAGATTTTTTTTATTTATCTTTGTTAAAAAGTTAGGATGTTGTAAACTTAACAAGGTTGAAAAATATTGGTTCAGAGGCTGTATCTCGGCCAAACTTTGATCAATCGAAAATAAACTAGGTACGCTTTATCAGCACCATGGTCTGAGGGTCCATGCCAAAGTTGGGAATAGCGCCACCTGTGGGTCATGAGTTGGCAAAAAATCAACTCTTTTGATTATAACTTGTGGAAACATTGTCCAAATGCTGTTATTTCTGTACTCCTTGATTCCCTGCAATATGCCGATTCTGACGATGTCTCATTTGTCATTTTCCATTAATGTGCTTGTCAGCCATATTGAAGTGAATACAAAACAGTTTTTTCGCTACTCCTCTTTCAAAATTGGTCCAATTTTTCCCAAAATTGGCAGAGATGATCTTTGGACCGAGCCGCATAGAAATGACTGGACAGAATTTTTCGTCCTAGGGGGTAAAAAAAAAGTTATGATGTTGTGAAGTTAACAGAGCTCAACCCAAAATTGTTTCAGGGACTGTATCTCGGCCAAACGTATATCAATCGATACAAAACTTGATAAGCTTCATCAGTATGATGAACTGGAGATATACGCCAAAGCTGGGAACAGCGCCACCTATGGATCGTGATATAGCAAATATCAATTACTACTTTGCTAGCATTCTAATAATTTACAGGTTAAACAATTACCATACTCTTTAATGTGACTCTCCAGCTGTCCAGTTAACAATAAGCTGTGTTACAATTAAATCATTATGCTTGTTAAAATGCTAAAGAACAATTTTTTGTCATCTCATTCTCACACCTTAACCTCTCCTCAGCAGCCTATCAATACTGTGTTGACCAAGTGGCGCACACTGCTAAACCGTTTGCTTTGAGTTCAAAGCCTCTTGTGTTGTGGGTTTGAATCCTGCGAGGATCAACTTAAAAAAATGTACTGTAATGTTGTGCTGTTTTGATTAGTTTCTTATACAGACCAGCATTTTACATTGTAAATCGTTCATTCTCACACCTTACCCTCTCCACGGTAACCTGTCAAACATCCATCTGAGTGGCTCACTCAGTTAAGCCACTGTGCTTGAACGTTGCAGATAGTGGGTTCGAATCCAGGTGGCGCGTGACCGGGCTGCAAGAGGTACTGTGGTCGGAAGCGGCACGAACATTACTTTTGTTCCAGATGTCGGATCTTTCGTGCGCATTTGTCTTGAATCAGAAACCTATGTTTGTTCCTTTTCATCTGAATTTCTGTTCAGTTTTGAACTTCTGAACCTATATGTTTTTTCTATGTACGCTCTGTTTTGCTCTTCTCGCTCTGCGCCGCCCTTCCTGCTCTTCCCGGGCTTGGCCCCGGCATTGCTGCTTGCAGCTATATTGGATCTTATTCCTGTTAGATTTTTTTTTCTTGGCAAATGGGGCTCTGTGGCAACCCTATGAAGGGAAAATAGGAAAATGATGAAAATTGACACACTTGTAGAGATGGCCATCAATAGGGACCTGACCAATTTTGGGGTCTCTAAGACCAACTCTATAGCGCCACCACCAGTTCAAAAATTCAACATTGAAGTGGTTATAACTCGCAAACTACTAATGGTAGAAAAATGAAACTTAGTACACCTGATTTGTCTCTTCATGCTGATCACATTCAATAATTTACATTAAGAATCCAGGCATTACAGTAGCTGTCATTATGACAAGTACAGTATTCAGTCTTTTCGCTACTCCTCCTTTGAAATTGATCCAATTCTTCCCAGAATTGGCTTAGATGATTACTGGACTTAGCTGAACAGAACTTGCTAAACAGATTTTTTTTATTTATCTTTGTTCAAAAGTTATAAGGTTGTGAACTTAACGAGGTTGAAAAATATTGGTTCAGAGGCTGTATCTCGGCCAAACTTTGATCAATCGAAAATAAACTAGGTACGCTTCATCAGCACCATGATCTGAGGTTCCACGCGAAAGTTGGGAATAGCGCCACCTGTGGGTCATGAGTTGGCAAAAAATCAACTCTTTTGCTTATAACTTATGGAAACATTGTCCAAATGCTGTTATTTATGTATTTTCTGATTCCCTGCAATAGGCCGATTATGACGATGTCTCATTTGTCATTTTCCATAAATGTGCTTGTCAGCCATATTGAAGTAAATACAAAATTGTTTTTTCGCTACTCCTCTTTCGAAATTCGTCCAATTCTTCCCAAAATCGGCAGAGATGATCTTTGGACCGAGCCGCATAGAAATGACTGGACAGAATTTTTCATCCTAGGGGGTAAAAAAAAAGTTATGATGTTGTGAAGTTAACAGAGCTCAACCCAAAATTGTTTCAGGGACTGTATCTCGGCCAAACGTTGATTAATCGATACAAAACTTGATAAGCTTCATCAGTATGATGAACTGGAGATATACGCCAAAGCTGGGAACAGCGCCACCTATGGATCGTGATATAGCAAAAATCAATCACTACTTTGCCAGCATTCTAATAATTTACAGGCTAACCAATCACCATACCGTTTAATGTGACTCTTCAGCTGTCCAGTTAACCATAAGCTGTGTTACAATTAAATTATTATGCTTGTTAAAATGCTGAATACCTTTTTTTTGTCAGCTCATTCTCACACCTTAACCTCTCCACAATAGTCTGGCAATACTGAAGTAACCAAGTGGCGCATTCTGCTAAGCCGCTAGCTTTGCGTTCAAATCCTGTTGTGTTGTGAGTTTGAATCCCGCGAGGATCAACTTTAAAAAAGTACTGTAATGTTGTGCTGTTTTGATTAGTTTCTTATACAGACAAGCATTTTACATTGTAAATTGTTCATTCTCACACCTTATCCTCTCCACGGTAACCTGTCAAACATGCATCTGAGTGGCTCACTCAGTTAAGCTGCTGTGCTTAAATGTTGCAGGTAGTGGGTTTGAATCCAGGTGGTGCATGACCGGGCTGCAAGAGGTGCTGTGGTCGGAAGCCGCATGAACGTTGCTTTTGTTCCAGTCATCGGATCTTCCGTGCATGTTCGTCTTTAATCAGAAACCTATGTTTGTTCCTTTTCATCTGAATTTCTGTTCAGTTTTGAACTTCTGAACCTATATGTTTTTTCTATGTACGCTCTGTTTCTGCCGTTTTGCTCTTCTCGCTCTGCGCCGCCCTTCCTGCTCTTCCCGGGCTTGGCCCCGGCATTGCTGCTTGCAGCTATATTTAGGGGCCGAGCCCGAAGGGCTAGACCCCTATTGCTATTGTATGTTTTATTATTATTATTATTAAGTTGGCTTGTGAAAGCCAACTTACTGAAATCCTATTTAAACTTCTTATTAAGTTGGCTTGTGAAAGCCAACTTACTGAAATCCATATTAAACTTCTTATTAAGTTGGCTTGTGAAAGCCAACTTACTGAAATCCTATTTAAACTTCTTATTATTATTATTAATCTTCTGAGACTAAATTTGCAATTCTATCTCCTCCTAGAGCTTTAACTCTACAAACTCGAAACTCGCACCATATCTCCGAACTATTCTGACTCGCGTTGCTATATCTTTTCTAAGCGATCGGGTTTATGCTAATCGTACAATTAGCGAAAAACCGCGCAAAAAAAAACGCATCGACAATGCATGGCGGCAAACTTCGACGGGTTGTAGCGCAGAGCGAGAATTTCGTAGAAACTTGTGAATCACAGCATTTGAAGAGGCTATCAAGCTGAGCGAGAACATACCCCGCAGTGGGGTATAAGTTTTACCCCTGGGGCGCAAGAGCCCCCAAAATTGTCCCATAGACTTACATGGTGAGGGGACGGCCCATGAAATAGCATATAGGTTGAAACTTTTTACATAGGAAATGATCTATTGACTCTTTCTATCTACTGACACTATCTATCTATCTAGCAACATGCTAATCATGCTAATTATGCTAGCAACATGCTATCAACATGCTATCAACATGCTAGCAACATGCTAATAATGCTAAAATCATGCTAGCAACATGCTAGCAATATGCTAATCAAGCTAGCAACATGCTAATCATGCTAAAATAATGCCAGCAACATAATAGCAACATGCTAGCAACATGCTAATCACGCTATCAACATGCTAATCATGCTAAAATCATGCTAGCATCATGCTAGCAACATGCTAATCTAGCTAGAAACATGCTAGCAACATGTTAATCACGCTAGCAGCATGCTAGCAACATGCTAATCATGCTAAAATCATGCTAGCAAAACATGCTAATCACGCTAGCAACATGCTAATCATGCTAAAAACATGCTAGCAACATGCCAATCACGCTAGCAACATGCTAGGAACAATGCTAATTATGCTAAAATCATGCTAGCAACATGCTATCAACATGCTAATCATGCTAGCAACATGCTAGCAACATGCTAATCACGCTAGCAACATGCTAGCAACATGCTAATCATGCTAAAATCATGCTAACAACATGCTAATCACACTAGCAACATGCGAGCAACATGCTAGCAACATGCTAACAACATGCTAATCATGCTATAAACATGCTAGCAACATGCTAATCACGCTAGCAACATGCTAGCAACATGCTAATAATGCTAAAATCATGCAAGCAACATGCTAGCAACATGCTAATCACGCTAGCAACATGCTAGCAACATGCTAATCATGCTAAAATCATGCTAGCAACATGCTAATCATGCTAAAATAATGCTAGCAACATGCTAGCAACATGCTAATCATGCTAGCAACATGCTAGCAACATGCTAATCACGCTAGCAACATGTTAACAACATGCTAATCATGCTAAAATCAAGCTAGCAACATGCTAATCACGCTAGCAACATGCTAGCAACATGCTAGCAACATGCTAATCATGTTAAAAACAAGCTAGTAACATGCTAATCACGCTAGCAACCTGCTAGCAACATGCTAATCACGCTAGCAACATGCTAGCAACATGCTAATCATGCTAACAACATGTTAGCAACATGCTAATCACGCTAGCAACATGCTAGCAACATGCTAATCATGCTAGCAACATGCTAGCAACATGCTAATCACGCTAGCAACATGCTAGCAACTTGCTAGCAACATGCTAACAACATGCTAATCATGTTAACAACATGCTAGCAACATGCTAATCACGCTAGCAACATGCTAGCAAACATGCTAATCATGCTAAAAACATGCTAGCAACATGCTAATTACGCTAGCAACATGCTAATCAAGCTATAAACATGCTAGCAACATGCTAATCACGCTAGCAACATGCTAGCAACATGCTAACAACATGCTAATCACGCTAGCAACATGCTAGCAACATGCTAATCATGCTAAAATCATGCTACCAACATGCTAATCATGCTAGCAACATGCTACCAACATGCTAATCATGCTAGCAACATGCTAGCAACATGCTAATCACGCTAGCAACATGCTAATCATGCTATCAACATGCTAGCAACATGCTAATAATGCTAGCAACATGCTATTAGCATGCTAATCATGCTAGCAACATGCTAGCAACATGCTAATCGTGCTAGCAACATGCTAGCAACATGCTAATCACGCTAGCAACATGCTAACAACATGCTAATCATGCTAGCAACATGCTAATCGAACTTATTCGCTACTTTTAAAACTTAAACTTTTAAAACTTAAACTTTTAAAACTATTAAAACTTAAACTTTTTAAACTTTTTAAACTTAAACTTTTTAAACTATTAAAACTTAAACTTTTAAAACTTAAACTTATACAACTTTTAAAACTTATAAAACTAATAAAACTTAAACTTTTAAAACTTAAACTTTTTAAACTATTAAAACTTAAACTTTTAAAACTTAAACTTATAAAACTTCAAACTGCTAGCTTTTAAAACTAAATAAAATGTCAGACTTTCACAAGCCAACTTCAAAGTTTGTTCACAAACTTTTTTATCTAGTTATTATTAATCTTCTGAGACTAAATTTGCAATTCTATCTCCTCCTAGAGCTTTAACTCTACAAACTCGAAACTCGCACCATATCTCCGATCTATTCTGACTCGCGTTGCTATATCTTTTCTAAGCGATCGGGTTTATGCTAATCGTACAATTAGCGAAAAACCGCGCAAAAAAACGCATCGACAATGCATGGCGGCAAACTTCGACGGGTTGTAGCGCAGAGCGAGAATTTCGTAGAAACTTGTGAATCACAGCATTTGAAGAGGCTATCAAGCTGAGCGAGAACATACCCCGCAGTGGGGTATAAGTTTTACCCCTGGGGCGCAAGAGCCCCCCAAAATTGTCCCATAGACTTACATGGTGAGCGGACGGCCCATGAAATAGCATATAGGTTGAAACTTTTTACATAGGAAATGATCTATTGACTCTTTCTATCTACTGACACTATCTATCTATCTATCGATCTATCTAACAACATGCTAATCACGCTAGCAACATGCTAGTCATGCTAGCAACATGCTAATCACGCTAGCAACATGCTAATCATGCTAAAATCATGCTAGCAACATGCTAGCAACATGCTAATCATGCTAGCAACATGCTAGCAACATGCTAATAACGCTAGCAACATGCTAGCAACATGTTAATCATGCTAAAATCATGCTAGCAACATGCTAATCACACTAGCAACATGCTAATCATGCTAAAAACATGCTAGCAAAAATGCTAATAACGCTAGCAACATGCTAGCAACATGCTAATCATGCTAAAAACATGCTAGCAACATGCTAACAACATACTAATCACGCTAGCAACATGCTAACAACATGCTAATCATGCTAAAATCATGCTAGCAACATGCTAATCACGCTAGCAACATGCTAGCAACAGGTTAATCATGCTAAAATCATGCTAGAAACATGCTAATCATGCTAAAATCATGCTAGCAACATGCTAGCAACATGCTAATCATGCTAGCAACATGCTAGCAACATGCTAATCACGCTAGCAACATGCTAGCAACATGCTAAAATCATGCTAGCAACATGCTAATCACGCTTGCAACATGCTAGCAACATGCTAGCAACATGCTAATAATGCTAAAAACAAGCTAGCAACATGCTAATCACGCTTACAACATGCTAGCAACATGCTAATCATGCTAAAATCATGCCAGCAACATGCTAGCAACATGCTAATCACGCTAGCAACATGCTAGCAACATGCTAATCATGCTAGCAACATGCTAGCAACATGCTAATCATGTTAAAATCATGCTAGCAACATGCTAATCACGCTAGCAACATGCTAGCAACATGCCAGCAACATGCTAATCACGCTATCAACATGCTAGCAACGTGCTAATCACGCTAGCAACATGCTAGCAACTTGCTAGCAACATGCTAACAACATGCTAATCATGCTAGCAACATGATAATCACGCTAGCAACATGCTAATCACGTTAAAATCATGCTAGCAACATGCTAGCCACATGCTAATCATGCTAGCAACATGCTAATGATGCTAAAATCATGCTAGCAACATGCTAGCAAAATGCCAATCACGCTAGCAACATGCTAACAACATGCTAATCATGCTAGCAACATGCTAGCAACATGCTAAAATCATGCTAGCAACATGCTAATCATGCTAGCAACATGCTAATCATGCTAGCAAAATGCTAGCAACATGCTAATCACTCTAGCAACATGCTAACAACATGCTAATCACGCTAGCAACATGCTAGCAACATGCTAATCATGCTAGCAACATGCTAATAATGCTAGCAACATGCTAGCAACATGCTAATCATGCTAAAACCAATGCTAGCAACATGCTAGAAACATGCTAATCACGCTAGCAACATGCTAGCAACATGCTAATCACGCTAGCAACATGCTAGCAACATGCTAAAATCATGCTAGCAACATGTTAATCACGCTAGCAACATGCTAGCAACATGCTAATCATGCTAAAAACAAGCTAGCAACATGCTAATCATGCTAAAATTCATCATGCTAGCAACATGCTAGCAACATGCTAATCATGCTAAAATCATGCTAGCAACATGCTAATCAAGCTAGCAACATGCTAGCAACATGCTAGCAAACATTCTAAACATGCTAGCAACATGCTAATCATGCTAGCAACATGCTATCAAAATGCTAATCATGTTAAAATCATGCTAGCAACATGCTAATCACGCTAGCAACATGCTAGCAACATGCTAATCATGCAAGCAACATGCTAGCAACATGCTAATCACGCTAGCAACATGCTAATCACGCTAGCAACATGCTAGCAACATGCTAATCACGCTAGCAACATGCTAATCACGCTAGCAACATGCTAGCAACGTGCTAATCATGCTAGCAAAATGCTAGCAACATGCTAATCACTCTAGCAACATGCTAGCAACATGCTAATCACGCTAGCAACATGCTAGCAACATGCTAATCATGCTAGAATCATGGTAACGACATGCTAGCAACATGCTAATCACACTAGCAACATGCTAGCAACATGCTAATCATGCTAAAATCATGCTAGCAACATGCTAATCACACTAGCAACATGCTAGCAACATGCTAATCATGCTAAAAACAAGCTAGCAACATGCTAATCATGCTAGCAACATGCTAGCAACATGCTAATAATGGTAAAATCATGCTAGCAAATGCTAGCAACATGCTAATCACGCTAGCAACATGCTAGCAACATGCTAGCAACATGCTAATCATGCTAGCAACAACGCTAACAACATGCTAATCACGCTAGCAACATGCTAGCAACATGCTAATCATGCTAAAATCATGCTAGCAACATGCTCATCACGCTAGCAACATGCTAGCAACATGTTAGCAACAAATGCTAATCATGCTAGCAACATGCTAGCAACGTGCTAATCACGCTAGCAACATGCTAGCAACTTGCTAGCAACATGCTAAAAAATGCTAATCATGCTAGCAACATGCTAGCAACATGATAATCACGCTAGCAACATGCTAATCATGCTAGCAACATGCGAACAAAATGCTAATCATGCTAGCAACATGCTAATAATGCTAGCAACATGCTAGCTACATGCTAATCATGCTAAAATCAGGCTAGCAACATGCTAGCAACATGCTAATCATGCTAAAATCATGCTAGCGACATGCTAATCATGCTAGCAGCATGCTAGCAACATGCTAGCAAAATGCTAATCATTCTAAAATCATGCTAGCGACATGCTATCAACATGCTAATCATAATAGCAACATGCCCATCATGATAGCAAAATGCTAGAAACATGCTAGAAACATGCTAGTCACTATCTACCTATCTTTCTATCTACTGACTCTATCTATCTATCTATCTATCTATCTATCTATCTATCAACTAACTATCTATCTGTCTATCTATCTATCTATCTATTGACTATTTATATCTATCTATCTATCTATCTATCTATCTATCTATCTATCTATCTATCTATCTATCTATCTATATATAATCTGAATCTATCTATCTATCTATCTATCTATCTATCTATCTATCTATCTATTGACTATTTCTATCTATCTATCTATCTATCTATCTATCTATCTATCTATCTATCTATCTATCTATCTATCTATCTTTTTTATGTAAGCTTCGTACTTCAAACTGCTAGCTTTTAAAACTAAATAAAAGGTCAGACTTTCACAAGCCAACTTCAAAGTTTGTTCACAAACTTTTGTTTCTAGTTATTATTATTAATCTTCTGAGACTAAATTTGCAATTCTATCTCCTCCTAGAGCTTTAACTCTACAAACTCGAAACTCGCACCATATCTCCAAACTATTCTGACTCGCGTTGCTATATCTTTTCTAAGCGATCGGGTTTATGCTAATCGTACAATTAGCGAAAAACCGCGCAAAAAAACGCATCGACAATGCATGGCGGCAAACTTCGACGGGTTGTAG
The DNA here is from genome assembly GCA_027422435.1 of Schizopygopsis pylzovi. Classification (NCBI taxonomy): domain Eukaryota; kingdom Metazoa; phylum Chordata; class Actinopteri; order Cypriniformes; family Cyprinidae; genus Schizopygopsis; species Schizopygopsis pylzovi. The sequence continues at coordinate 39,636 of JAPDDL010001371.1, read as the reverse complement.
CGCAGAGCGAGAATTTCGTAGAACCTTGTGAATCACAGCATTTGAAGAGGCTATCAAGCTGAGCGAGAACATACCCCGCAGTGGGGTATAAGTTTTACCCCTGGGGCGCAAGAGCCCCCCAAAATTGTCCCATAGACTTACATGGTGAGGGGACGGCCCATGAAATAGCATATAGGTTGAAACTTTTTACATAGGAAATGATCTATTGACTCTTTCTATCTACTACTGACACTATCTATCTATCTAGCAACATGCTAATCATGCTAATTATGCTAGCAACCTGCTATCAACATGCTAGCAACATGCTAATAATGCTAAAATCATGCTAGCAACATGCTAGCAACATGCTAATCAAGCTAGCAACATGCTAATCATGCTTAATTATGCTAGCAACATGCTATCAACATGCTAGCAAACATGCTAAAATGCTATAAAATCATGCTAGCAACATGCTAGCAACATGCTAATCAAGCTAGCAACATGCTAATAATGCTAAAATCATGCCAGCAACATAATAGCAACATGCTAGCAACATGCTAATCACGATATCAACATGCTAATCATGCTAAAATCATGCTAGCAACATGCTAGCAACATGCTAATCTTGCTAGAAACATGCTAGCAGCATGCTAGCAACATGCTAATCATGCTAAAATCATGCTAGCAACATGCTAATCACGCTAGCAACATGCTAGCAACATGCTAATCATGCTAAAAACATGCTAGCAACATGCTAATCACGCTAGCAACATGCTAGCAACATGCCAATCATGCTAAAATCATGCTAGCAACATGCTATCAACATGCTAGCAACATGCTAATCACGCTAGCAACATGCTAGCAACATGTTAATCATGTTAAAATCATGCTAACAACATGCTAATCACGCTAGCAACATGCGAGCAACATGCTAGCAACATGCTAACAACATGCTAATCATGCTATAAACATGCTAGCAACATGCTAATCACGCTAGCAACATGCTAGCAACATGCCAATCATGCTAAAATCATGCTAGCAACATGCTAATCATGCTAGCAACATGCTAGCAACATGCTAATCACGCTAGCAACATGCTAGCAACATGTTAATCATGTTAAAATCATGCTAACAACATGCTAATCACGCTAGCAACATGCGAGCAACATGCTAGCAACATGCTAACAACATGCTAATCATGCTATAAACATGCTAGCAACATGCTAATCACGCTAGCAACATGCTAACAACATGCTAGCAAACATGCTAATCATGATAAAATCATGCTAGCAACATGCTAGCAACATGCTAATCACGCTAGCAACATGCTAGCAAAATGCTAATCATGCTAAAATCATGCTAGCAACATGCTAATCATGCTAAAATAATGCTAGCAACATGCTAGCAACATGCTAATCATGCTAGCAACATGCTAGCAACATGCTAATCACGCTAGCAACATGTTAACAACATACTAATCATGCTAAAATCATGCTAGCAACATGCTAATCACGCTAGCAACATGCTAGCAACATGCTAATCATGTTAAAAACAAGCTAGTAACATGCTAATCACGCTAGCAACCTGCTAGCAACATGCTAATCACGCTAGCAACATGCTAGCAACATGATAGCAACATGCTAATCATGCTAACAACATGTTAGCAACATGCTAATCACGCTAGCAACATGCTAGCAACATGCTAATCATGCTAGCAACATGCTAGCAACATGCTAGCAACATGCTAATCACGCTAGCAACATGCTAGCAACTTGCTAGCAACATGCTAACAACATGCTAATCATGCTAGCAACATGCTAACAACATGTGTCATGCACATGCATAGCAATAACAACATGCTAGCAACATGCTATCACGCTAGCAACATGCTAGTAACATGCTAATCATGCTAAAATCATGCTAGCAACATGCTAGCAACATGCTAATCACGCTAGCAACATGCTAACAACATGCTAATCATGCTAGCAACATGCTAACAACATGCTAATCACGCTAGCAACATGCTAGCAACATGCTAATCATGCTAAAATCATGCTAGCAACATGCGAATCACGCTAGCAACATGCAAATCATGCTAAAATCATGCTAACAACATGCTAATCAATGCTAGCAACATGCTAGCAACATGCTAGCAACATGCTAATCATGCTAAAAACATGCTAGCAACATGCTAATCAATGCTAAAATCATGCTAGCAACATGCTAATCACGCTAGCAACATGCTAGCAACATGCTAACAATATGCTAATCATGCTAGCAACATGTTAATCACGCTAGCAACATGCTAGCAACATGCTAATCATGCTAAAATCATGCTAGCAACATGCTAATCACGCTAGCAACATGCTAGCAACATGCTAATCATGCTAAAATCATGCTAGCAACATGCTAATCATGCTAAAATCATGTTAGCAACATGCTAATCACGCTAGCAACATGCTATCAACATGCTAATCATGCTAAAAACAAGCTAGCAACATGCTAATCACGCTAGCAATATGCTAGCAACATGCTAATAATGCTAAAATCATGCTAGCAACATGCTAGCAACATGCTAGCAACATGCTAATCACGCTAGCAACATGCTAGCAACATGCTAATCACGCTAGCAACATGCTAATCACGCTAAAATCATGTTAGCAACATGCTAATCGCGCTAGCAACATGCTAGCAACATGCTATTCATGCTAGCAACATGCTAGTCATGCTAGCAACATGTTAGAAACATGCTAATCACGCTAGCAACATGCTAGCAACATGCTAATAATGCTAAAATCATGCTAGCAACATGCTAGCAACATGTTAATCAAGCTAGCAACATGCTAGCAAAATGCTAATCACGCTAGCAACATGCTAACAACATGCTAATCATGCTAGCAACATGCTAAAATCATGCTAGCAACATGCTAATCATGCTAGCAAAATGCTAGCAACATGCTAATCACGCTAGCAACATGCTAGCAACATGCTAATCATGCTAAAATCATGGTAACGACATGTTAGCAACATGCTTATCATGCTAACAACATGTTAGCAACATGCTAATCATGCTAGCAACATGCTAATCATGCTAGCAACATGCTAATCATGTTAAAATCATGCCAGCGACATGCTAGCAACATGCTAGCAACATGCTAATCATGCTAAAATCATGCTAGCGACATGCTAGCAACATGCTAATCATGCTAACAACATGCTAATCATGCTAGCAAAATGTTAGCAACATGCATCTATCTACTGACTTTATCTATCTATCTATCTATCTATCTATCTATCTATCTATCTATCTATAGATCTATCTATCTATCTATCTATCTATCTATCTATCTATCTATCTATCTATCTATCTACTGACTCTATCTATCTATCTATCTCTCTCTCTCTCTCTCTCTCTCTCTCTCTCTCCTCTCTCTCTCTCTATCTACTGACTCTATCTATCTATCTATCTATCTATTGACTCTTTCTATCTATCTATCTATCTATCTATCTATCTATCTATCTATCTATCTATCTATCTATCTATCTATCTATCTATCTATCTATACAAACTGCTAGCTTTTAAAACTAAATAAAAGGTCAGACTTTCACAAGCCAACTTCAAAGTTTGTTCACAAACTTTTGTTTCTAGTTATTATTATTCTTCTTTTCGTCCAATGGGAGTCTATGGCAGCCCTATGAAGGGAACATGGGAAAATGATGAAATTTGGCACACTTGTAGAGATGGTTATGAATAGTTATCTGACCAACTTTGGGGTCTCTAGGACCACCTCTATAGCGCCACCACCAGTTCAAAAATTCAACATTGAAATGGTTATAACTCGTGAACCCCTAAGTCTAGAAAAATGAAACTTAGTACACCTGATTACTCTCATCATGCTGATCACATGCAATAGCTTACAGTAAGACTCCACCCATTACAGTAGCGGCCATTTTGAAAAGTACAGTATTCAGTCTAATCGCTACTCCTCCTTGAAAATTTATCCAATTCTTCTCAAAATTGGCTCAGATGATATTTGGACTGAGCTGAACAGAACTTGCTAAACCAAAAAAAATTAGTCATCTTTGTTCAAAAGTTATGATGTTATGAACTTAACGAGGTTGACCCAATATTGGTTCAGAGGCTGTATCTCGGCCAAACTTTGATGAATCAAAACAAAACTTGTTATGCATCATCAACACCATGATATGAGGGCCCAGGCCAAAGTTGAGAATAGCGCCACCTATGGGTCGTGAGTTACCAACAATTCACATTTTGGCTTATAACTTTTGAACAGTCAGTCAGAAAATTAAAATATCTGTGTCTATGGATTCCTTGTGTCGTGCCGAATCAGAAGATGTCAATTATGCCAGTATTGATTGAACCCCCTGTCGGCCATTTTGAAATTTGTCACACATTTTCATATCTTCTGAACCATTTGACATATCGTCACAAAAATCGGTAGGGATCATCAACATCATGTCCTGGACGTACCACAGAAGTATGAAGACAGCGCCACCTACTGTTCGAGAGATATTACGATCCTTGAAAAAATGCTTAACTTTTAAAATTTTGTCTCAAATTTGTACTTTTGATGTCATTTTGTTCCCTGGGTTATGCTGATTCTGAAAATGTCTCGTTTGTCATTTTCCAAAACAGCGTCTGTCCGTCGTATTGAAGTAAATGGACAACAGTCTTTTCGCTACTCCTCCTTGAAATCTGTCCAATTCTTCCCAAAATTGTCTCAGATGATCTTTGGACTGAGCTGAATAGAACTTGCTAAACATAATTTTTTGACCACTAGTGAAAAAAAAAAGTTATGATGTTCTGAACGACAACGTCGACCCAAAATTGGTTCGGAGGCTGTAATCTCGGCCAAACTTTGATAAATCGAAACGAAACTTGGTATGCTTCATCAATGCCATGATCTGAGGGTCCATGCCAAAGTTGGGAACAGCGCCACCTATGGGTATTGAGATAGCAAAATGTCCCATATTTTGCTTATAACTATAGATGATTTATTAGTGATTGTCATTACTAGTAAACTGACGAACTTTGGAATCTCTAGAACCAACTCTATAGCGCCACCACCAGTTCAAATATTCAACATTGAAATTATAATAACTCACAAACCCCTTATTCTAGGAAAATAAAACGTAGTACACCTGATTACTCTATTCATGCTGATCACATTCAATAGCTCACATTAATAATCCACACATTACAGTAGCAGCCATTATGAACAGTACAGTATTCTGTATTTTCGCTACTCCTCCTTGAAAATTGATCCAATTCTTCCCAAAATTGTCTCAGACGATCTTTTGACTGAGCTGAACAGAACTTGCTAAACAGATTTTTGATGTTCACTACCGTTCCCGAGAAATACCCTTCGAAATTTGACCGTGCCCATGTTTGTTGACTTATGCTAGAAATCTTAGCATTCTAATAAGTTACAGGCTAACCAATTATCATACTGTTTAATGTGACTCTTCAGCTGTCCAGTTAACCATGAGATGCGTTAAAATTAACTTATTGTGCTTGTTAAAATGCTAAATAACTTCATTGTCAGCTCATTCTCACACGTGAACCTCTCCAAGGCAGTCTGTTACACTTGCATCTGAGTAGCTCACTCTGTTAAGCCGCAGCCCTTGAACACGGTAGATGAGTGGGTTCGTATCCAGGTGGCTGCAAAAGGTTCTGTGGTCGGAAGCGGCATGAACGTTGCTATTGTTCCAGATGTCGGATCTTCCATGCGCATTTGTCTTGAATCAGAAACCTATGTTTGTTCCTTTTCATCTGAATTTCTGTTCAGTTTTGAACTTCTGAACCTATATGTTTTTTCTATGTACGCTCTGCTTCTGCCGTTTTGCTCTTCCCGCTATGCGCCGCCCTACGCCGTTATGCTTCGCGGGCTTGGCCCCGGCATTGCTGCTTGCAGCTATATTGGATCTTATTCCTGTTAGATTTTTTTTTCTTGGCAAATGGGGCTCTGTGGCAACCCTATGAAGGGAAAATAGGAAAATGATGAAAATTGGCACACTTGTAAAGATGGCCATCAATAGGGACCTGACCAACTTTGGGCTCTCTAAGACCAACTCTATAGCACCACCACCAGTTCAAAAATTCAACATTGAAGTGGTTATAACTCGCAAACTACTAATGGTAGAAAAATGAAACTTAGTACACCTGATTTGTCTCTTCATGCTGATCACATTCAATAATTTACATTAAGAATCCAGGCATTACAGTAGCTTTCATTATGACAAGTACAGTATTCAGTCTTTTCGCTACTCCTCCTTGAAAATGAGTCCAATACTTTCCAAAATTGGCCCAGATGATCTTTGGACTTAGCTGAACAGAACTTGCTAAACAGATTTTTTTTATTTATCTTTGTTAAAAAGTTAGGATGTTGTAAACTTAACAAGGTTGAAAAATATTGGTTCAGAGGCTGTATCTCGGCCAAACTTTGATCAATCGAAAATAAACTAGGTACGCTTTATCAGCACCATGGTCTGAGGGTCCATGCCAAAGTTGGGAATAGCGCCACCTGTGGGTCATGAGTTGTTAAAAAATCAACTCTTTTGATTATAACTTTTGGAAACATTGTCCAAATGCTGTTATTTCTGTACTCCTTGATTCCCTGCAATATGCCGATTCTGACGATGTCTCATTTGTCATTTTCCATTAATGTGCTTGTCAGCCATATTGAAGTAAATACAAAATTGTTTTTTCGCTACTCCTCTTTCGAATTTCGTCCAATTCTTTCCAAAATCGGCAGAGATGATCTTTGGACCGAGCCGCATAGAAATGACTGAACAGAATTTTTCGTCCTAGGGGGTAAAAAAAAAGTTATGATGATGTGAAGTTAACAGAGCTCACCCAAAATTGTTTCAGGGACTGTATCTCGGCCCGAACGTTGATCAATCGATACAAAACTTGATAAGCTTCATCAGTATGATGAACTGGAGATATACGCCAAAGCTGGGTACAGCGCCACCTATGGATCGTGATATAGCAAACATCAATCACTACTTTGCCAGCATTCTAAAAATTTACAGGCTAACCAATTACCATACTGTTTAATGTGACTCTTCAGCTGTCCAGTTAACCATAAGCTGTGTTACAATTAAAATTATGCTTGTTAAAATGCTAAATATCTTTTGTTTTGTCAGCTCAGTCTCACACCTTAACCTCTCCACAATAGTTTGGCAATACTGAAGTAACCAAGTGGCGCATTCTGCTAAGCCGCTTGCTATGAGTTCAAAACCTGTTATGTTGTGGGTTCGAATCCCGCAAAGATCAACTTTAAAAAATGTACTATAATGCTGTGTTGTTTTGATTAGTTTCTTATACAGACCAGCATTTTACATTGTAAATTGTTCATTCTCACACCTTACCCTCTCCACGGTAACCTGTCAAACATGCATCTGAGTGGCTCAGTTAAGCCGCTGTGCTTGAACGGTGCAGGTAGTGGGTTCGAATCCACGTGGCGCATGACCGGGCTGCAAGAGGTGCTTTGGTCGGAAGCATTGGAACTGGAACATTGTTTTTGTTCCAAATGTCGGATCTTCCGTGCACATTTGTCTTGAATCAGAAACCTATGTTTGTTCCTTTTCATCTGAATTTCTGTTCAGTTTTGAACTTCTGAACCTATATGTTTTTTCTATGTATGCTATGTTTCTGCCGTTTTGCCCTTCCCGCTCTTCCCGGGCTTGGCCCCGGAATCGCTGCTTGCAGCTATATTTAGGGGCCGAGCCCAAAGGGCTAGAGCCCCTATTGCTCTTGTATGTTTTATTATTATTATTAGGGGCCGAGCCCGAAGGGCTAGACCCCTATTGCTATTGTATGTTTTATTATTATTATATTCGTCCAATGGGAGTCTATGGCAGCCCTATGAACGGAACATGGGAAAATGATGAAATTTGGCACACTCATAGGTATGGTCATAAATAGTGATCTGACCAACTTTGGGGTCTCTAAGACCACCTCTATAGCGCCACCACCAGTTCAAATATTCAACATTGAAATGGTTATAACTCGTGAACCCCTAAGTCTAGAAAAATGAAACTTAGTACACCTGATTACTCTTATCATACTGATCACATGCAATAGCTTACAGTAAGACTCCACCCATTACAGTAGCGGCCATTTTGAAAATAAAGTATTCAGTCTAATCGCTACTCCTCCTTGAAAATTGATCCAATTCTTCTCAAAATTGGCTCAGATTAATTTGGACTGAGCTGAACAGAACTTGCTAAACCAAAAAAAATTAGTCATCTTTGTTCAAAAGTTATGATGTTTGAACTTAACGAGGTTGACCCAATATTGGTTCAGAGGCTGTATCTCGGCCAAACTTTGATAATCAAAACAAAACTTGTTATGCATCATCAACACAGATATGAGGGCCCAGGCCAAAGTTGGAATAGCGCCACCTATGGGTCGTGAGTTACCAACAATTCACATTTTGGCTTATAACTTTTGAACAGTCAGTCAGAAAATTAAAATATCGGTGTCTATGGATTCCTTGTGTCGTCCGAATCAAAGATGTCAATTAGCCAATTGATTGAACCCCCTGTCGGCCATTTTGAAATTTGTCACACATTTTCATATCTTCTGAACCATTTTGACATATCGTCACAAAAATCGGTAGGGATCTCAACATCATGTCCTGGACGTACCACAGAAGTATGAAGACAGCGCCACCTACTGTTCGAGAGATTTACGATCCTTGAAAAAATGCTTACTTTAAAATGTTTTCTCAAATTTGTACTTTTGATGTCATTTTGTTCCCTGGGTTATGCTGATTCTGAAAATGTCTCATTTGTCATTTTCCAAAACAGCGTCTGTCCGCAATATTGAAGTAAATGGACAACAGTCTTTTCGCTACTCCTCCTTGAAAATCTGTCCAATTCTTCCCAAAATTGTCTCAGATGATCTTTGGACTGAGCTGAACAGAACTTGCTAAACATAATTTTTTGACCACTAGTGAAAAAAAAAGTTATGATGTTTCTGAACGACAACGTCGACCCAAAATTGGTTCGGAGGCTGTAATCTCGGCCAAACTTTGATCAATCGAAACGAAACTTGGTATGCTTCATCAACGCCATGATACGGGTCCAGCCAAAGTTGGAACAGCGCCACCTATGGGTATTGAGATAGCAAAATGTCCCATATTTTGCTTATAACTATAGATGATTTTTTAGTGATCGCATTACTAGAAACTGACCAACTTTGGGTCTCTAGAACCAACTCTATAGCGCCACCACCAGTTCAAATATTCAACATTGAAATTATAATAAATCACAAACCCCTTGTTTTAGGAAAATAAAGTATACACCTGATTACTCTCATCATGCTGATCACATTCAATAGCTTACATTAAGAATCCACACATTACAGTAGCCCATTATGAACAGTACAGTATTTGTCTTTTTTCGCTACTCCTCCTTGAAAAATTGATCCAATTCTTCCCAAAACTGGCTCAAGATCTTTTGACTGAGTTGAACAGAACTTGCTAAACAGATTTGTGATGTTCACTACCGTTCCCGAGAATACCCCTCGAAATTTGCCGTGCCCATGTTTGTTGATTACTAAAATCTTAGCATTCAATAAGTTACAGGCTAACCAATTATATACTGTTTAATGTGACTCTTCAGCTGTCCAGTTAACCTAGATGCGTTAAAATTAACTTATTGTGCTTGTTAAAATCTAAATAACTTTATTGTCAGCTCATTCTCACACTTAAAACCTTTCCAAGGCATCTGTTGGACATGCATCTGATAGCCACTCTGTTAAGGCCCGACCCTTGAACACGGAAGATATGATTCGAACCCAGGTGGCTGCAAAAGGTCTGTGGTCGAAGCGGCTAACTTGCTTTTGTTCCAATGTCGGATCTTTGTGCCTTTGTCTTAATCAGAAACCTGTGTTTGTGCCTTTTCATCTGAATTTCTGTTCAGTTTTGAACTTCTGAACCTATATGTTTTTTTCTATGTACGCTCTGCTTCTGCCGTTTTTGCTCTTCCCGCTATGCGCCGCCCTACGCCGTTATGCTTTCGCGGGCTTTGGCCCCGGCATTGCTGCTTGCAGCATATTTATTATTATTATTATTATTATTATTATTATTTATATTCGTCCAATGGGAGTCTATGGCAGCCCATGAAGGGGAACATGGGAAAATGATGAAATTTGGCACACTTGTAAGGGCTATGAACAGTGATCTGACCAACTTTGGGGTCTCTAAGACCACCTCTATAGCGCCACCACCAGTTCAAATATTCAACATTGAAATGGTTATAACTCGTGAACCCCAATCTAGAAAATTAAACTTAGTACACCTGATTACTCTTATAATACTGATCACATGCAATAGCTTACATTAAGACTCCACCATTACAGTAGCGGCCATTTTGAAAAGTACAGTATTCAGTCTAATCGCTACTCCTCCTTGAAAATTGATCCAATTCTTCTCAAAATTGGCTCAGAGATATTTGGACTGAGTTGAACAGAACTTGCTAATCAGATTTTTGATGTTCACTACCGTTCCCGAGAAATACCCCTCGAAATTTGACCGTGCCCATGTTTGTTGACTTATGCTAGAAATCTTAGCATTCTAAGAAGTTACAGGCTAACCAATTATCATACTGTTTAATGTGACTCTTCAGCTGTCCAGTTAACCACGAGATGCGTTAAAATTTACTTATTGTGCTTGTTAAAATGCTAAATAACTTTTTTGTCAGCTCATTCTCACACGTTAACCTCTCCAAGGCAGTCTGTCAAAGGTCAAGTGACTGAGTGGCTCACTCAGTAAGCCGCTGTCTTAACGTTGCAGTAAGTGGGTTCGAATCCAGGAAGCACATGCCCAGACTGCAAGTGGTGGTGTAGCATGAAATTATGCAGAATTTGCTTCTGTTGCAAGCACTGCGCCTCTCAATGTATTAAAAATATGACAGCGTATTTAAGTACAAATTTATTATTTTTGATTTGATTCTCAGTTCAACTTCTAAACTTCAACATCTGTGCAACTAACCATATCTCCAGTGGTGTAACAGATCAGCAACAGGTGCATGAATGGGAGATTGTGGGTTCGAATCCATGTGTGGTATATCTTTATAATGTTGTGCTGTTTTGATTTATTTGTTATCCAGACCAGCATTGCACAAATATATAATGCTCCTGGATTAGAAATATATAGTTTTTTTCCATGCTATGTTCATTCTATCACTGGAATTAAAATATATCGAAACTCAAGTGGGATCACCATTTAAGTTACAGAATATTTAAATTCTGCTGAGTACACTAAATAGAGTTTAATGATACTGCAATCAATAAATAAACTGAAAGCACAGATAAAGATGTACATTAACACTTTGAATAATATAATAGCATGTTAAATTACTTTAAAACTATTTTTGTCCAGTATCATGTATCCGCTATGTGGCACAGTGTGATAAGAATTGTGCTCTCACTGATGAGGTCTTTTTTTTTTTTTTTAAGAAACCAAATGATTTTGTGGGGAACAAAATTAACATTATACATATGGTCAATGTAAAATAATTCAACAAATAGGACATTCATAGAATAAATGGAAGTGCATGGTAACAATGACAAAATGTATATTTTAATCCATCATTTATTTATTTAGTGCTTTACAAAGACTTTACTCTGTTTACATTGAAAATAGTGTGCCTTAATACCCAGTGAGCAAGCCAAACAGCGACAGTGGCAAGGAAAAACTCCCTAAATTAGTGAAGAGCATCTAGGGCAGAGTTGTGGAGCATCATCAGCAGAGTGGTGTAGGGAGAAACCAGACTCAGCAGGGGCAGGCCATCCTCCTTTGGCTGACACAGGCTAAATATAATATAAGCCATCCATCCAATATATATATATATATATATAATATATAAATAAATAAACCATTAAAACCCAAAAAAAATTGACCATTGACTGCATCAGTTTAGAGTTTTGTTGGGACATTCTGAATTGATAGTCGACAATGTTTAGTCTTCACCTTAAGAAAGAGAAGCAGAAAATCAAAAAAATAAAGTCAAATTAGTATCAACTTATGATTAATAAGCATATTGTATTCTACCTTTTGTGAGCTTGAATACAGTTGGGAAATGTATGGATCTTGGACTCCCATCATGAGGGTCAGAAGCTAGTTAAAATTATGACAATGCACGAAAACTTCAGAAACATTAGATTAATTGAATATGCATGGTTTCTTCGTAGCTATGACTATTGTGTGTTTTGGAAATCTGCGGGACAAAAACATTCATGGTGTGTCAATTGCTTGATAAAATTAAAAACTTTACACAACAAACAGTTTGCTACAAATATATTATTAGCTTACAGTTTTGTCATTTGACATTTGCATAGTTGATAGAGCTCTGATTATGACTGGAGTTGTTGAACATATCTGAAATTGCATAGTTCATAGATTAAGTAATCCTTGAAGGGAAGCCTATCAAGTCTGAAACATTAAGCAAACTATTACATTTACCTTTATATCAGATGTATGCTTCTTTATAGGAGTTCATGGAGCAAAGAATGTCAATAGGCAAGTTATGACTTCAGGGCATTTCAGAAATCTGAAGAAAAAAAAATTTGACCATTGACTGCCTGCACCAGCTTAGAGTTTTGTTGGGACATTTTCTGAATTGATAGTCGACAATGGTTTAGTCTTCACCTTAAGAAAGAGAAGCAGAAAATCAAAAAATTAAAGTCAAATTAGTATCAACTTATGATTAATAAGCATATTCTATTCTACCTTTTGTGAGCTTGAATACAGTTGGGAAATGTATGGATCTTGGACTCCCATCATGAGGGTCAGAAGCTAGTTAAAATTATGACAATGCACGAAAACTTCAGAAACATTAGATTAATTGAATATGCATGGTTTCTTCGTAGCTATGACTATTGTGTGTTTTGGAAATCTGCGGGACAAAAACATTCATGGTGTGTCAATTGCTTGATAAAATTAAAAACTTTACACAACAAATAGTTTGCTACAAATATATTATTAGCTTACAGTTTTGTCATTTGCATAGTTGATAGAGCTCTGATTATGACTGGAGTTGTTGAACATATCTGAAATTGTATAGTTCATAGATTAAGTAATCCTTGAAGGGAAGCCTATCAAGTCTGAAACATTAAGCAAACTATTACATTTACCTTTATATCAGATGTGTGCTTCTTTATAGGAGTTCATGGAGCAAAGAATGTCAATAGGGAAGTTATGACTTCAGGGCATTTCAGAAATCTGAAGAAAAAAAAATAATGAACATTAACTGCTTGATAAAAGTGAAGAATTGAACCAAAACATTGTGATAAATGCAGACACCATTAGTTTACCTTTTTGTCAGTAGTGGATATTTCCATTGGTGATTTTTTTTTTCAGATCCACAAACTCCTGTGATGCCAAATTGTGTCACAAGTCTGAACGTTTATACATTAATTAAAACTAAGAAGAGTGTTTAAATTTAGCTGACATTTGGTGTCTTTTTATCGGTTGTATGCTTCTCTATAAAACCAGCTAATGGAGCAAAGGATCATAACGGATCTATACTTGCCTTTTGAGAACAGTAGATCTTGAGTTTTGATGAACAAACCTGAAAATGTATTGTTAGTAGGTTAAACAGCGCTTAAGGAAAGGAGTCAATTACAGTTCGGCAGACATTATACAATTAAAATGTACCTTTTTATCAGTTGTGTGCTTCTTTATAAAACAGCTCATTGAGCAAATAATCAATGGATGAGGAAGTTGCAAGTGTAGCTTATTGCAGAAATCTGAAAATACATTCATGGGACATCAACTGCTTGTACAACTTTTACAAAACAAAAACATTTTGCATCTAATCTAGACAGTCTCTACACTCACATTTTGAGAGCAGTGGACAGTAAATATTGAGTTGATGCATAAATCTGAAAGTATATTTTTAGTAGGTGAAAAGTATGTGTGGTTACTTGCATATAGATCATTAATTTAGTAATGCCTTTAACACAGCTCACTACATTTCAAACAACCAAGTTTACAAAGTTACAAAGTAACCAGGCACACCCGAGTCAACTTACCTTTGTGCATTGTAGTCAATCTTGACTTTTTTGGTGTTGTTCCCTTTACTTAATTGTGATATAATAGGAGACAACTGGATGGATGCAGGCAGTCTTTGTAAATGCTTCCTATGATGTTGGGAAGCATCCACTATTGTTTGGATGGCTTAGGATATAACCAAAATTAGATTGACATCAAGTATATTACAAAGTATTTTGTTAGTTAAAAACTAGAATTATATTATATTATTTTTAAATTATATAATTTAAAAATAATCCAAGCAAATAAAGCTGAATACAAATTAAACACTACAATTACCTTGGCTGAATACAATTTAGCTCAAGAAAGAAGAGCAATTATGGGATATTTTGAAAGAAGATCACTGGGATGAATTTGAGGCTGGATTGAATGGACTCTGTGAATCTTGGAATCTCAGGATAGTGTTCACATAGTATGGACAAAAAAAAAACAGAACAGCCAATACAGTTATACAATTTTCTAATTTCAGTGTGTTTCACAAATAAAACCGATTTCCATCAGATAGACCTTCATTGATAATATGCAACATCTGTACAGATTCAACTGATGGATTATTATTGGAGTCATTTAGATATAGATAGTCTAAGAACATACCGTCTCAAGTTATACACTTCTCCAGTTGTATACCCATTGGAATCTCAGAATGAACATTGCACAGTAAGGGTACCGAAAAGAAAAGAGAATGCAGTTATAATCATTTCAGTACGTCACAATCATTCCCTGCCTGCCTCTATCAGTACTGCCTGATGGTAACTATAATAGGTTTGCACGATTTCGACTGAAACGTTTTCTGCATCTTTAACATAGACATGGTCTATCAGCGTTCCTTTTTCAGTTGTAGGATGTTGCACATGTTGACTGTATCCATGTAATTCCATTAATGTTCCAATTGTAGATGATGTCAAGATGTCCTCATTGAAGTCTCCCATAATTAGTTTCTTGCCTGAATGTTTCCCCAGCTCATCAATAACATGCAGCATATTTTGTCGAAACATGTCAAGTGGATATGAATTAGGCCTGTACAGCAAAGCAGCTTTCAAACTTATATGTGGAACTTGAAAGTATAGACATTCCAAGTTACAAGGTTCTGGAATGATGACGTTAAAATGAATGCCTTCACAACAGAATACTCCGACTCCACCACCTCTTTGTCGTTTTAAATCAGTGAAAAGTGGAGTGCTCTCGTCATAACACTTAGCTCTCGGATTGTTCTTAAAAACAAATCCCGGTATCTGCACATCGTCTTCAACTTTTAGCCAAGTTTCAGTTAAACAGATACAATCCGCATTCATTAGCTGTCCGTGAACTTGAATATCTTGGACATGAGCTCGAAGACTTTGTACATTATGAAGAGCAAGTGTAAACCTATCAGGTGTCTTCATGACACTGTGATTTTCTAAATTAAGTCGGAGCATGGTCTTCATAGCGGAGTCGATTTTCTCATTACAATATATGGCAGACTCTTTGAAGTTATTAATTATTAGTCCATCGAGGGTTCTCACACGACTCAGTGCAACATACGCTTGTCCCGGACAAAATACCTTGTCAAGTGAGACAACCGCTTTGTCTACTGTGAGTCCTTGCACTTTGTGAACGGTGCATGCCCATGCCAATT
This sequence comes from Schizopygopsis pylzovi, assembly GCA_027422435.1. Lineage (NCBI taxonomy): Eukaryota > Metazoa > Chordata > Actinopteri > Cypriniformes > Cyprinidae > Schizopygopsis > Schizopygopsis pylzovi. Next base: position 23,955 of record JAPDDL010001371.1, on the reverse strand, counting down.
TAAGTGGAAATTGACGTCTTAAACCACCATCGTTTGTGACTTGATCTTCTTCCACTTCAATAACTGTAGAATTTGGGGAAAATATCTGTCGTTGCGTCGATCTTTGAATTTTACCAACATTTGGATTATCAAATTCCACATGAATAGCTGATGGAAAGTCATCCTCATCATCATCATCACATTTTAGTTTTTTGCTTATGTGGACAACTGTGCCAAAGGCTCCATTGACAAGTCCATCAGAAACAGCAATATTTTTCTTTAGCATTACTCGCGCTCCAACACCCAAGGATACACATTTATCCAAACATGAGTTGAACACTTTTGCATGAAATCCAACTTTAGCTTCTATTCTTCCAGTTTCTGGATTTCTCACAAAATCTCTAGCTCGAATAGTGATTGCCTCAGGACAAAGCTCATGGAGTTTCTGAACGTTGTATTCATCAACCTGAGCATTTGTAGGAAATATATGAATAGCTTCACATTCTTCACCTGTTTCACGTTGCTTCAACATGTTAACGTCGCTTGGGCTTAGACTTTCCTTCTTTTTATGAACTCGAAGACGATTTAACATTTCAGCAAAAGATGCATCTTGTTGCCTGACAACTTGTGTTAGTTCGGCAATTTCAAAGTTGCTATCCCAAAGATTCACTCCTTTTGGATCAACATACAAGGGAATTCCCTTGACAGGCGGAAGCTGGTAAAAATCACCAACGCAGACCAAACTGACTTTTCCAAAAATGGAGTAGTCTCCAGTTTGCTTAATTTGTCTCAACCTCCCATGAACATATGACAAAAGGTGATGGTCAACCATGGATACCTCATCAATGATCATAATCTGCAAACCTCCCATTTTAACACGAAGTGAATTTATTTTGTCATCGCTTAGTGGCTGATATGGCAGTTTGACATTAGCACCTATGGAAAGAGCATTATGGACTGTAGAAGCACCAATGTGGAAGGAAGCAACTCCAGTTGATGCAGTTAAAATCACACTTCTATCATCAGGGTTGTCAGACAACTGAGATAAAAGTCTGGAAGACTCGTAGTATATCGCTTTGATTAAATGGCTTTTCCCTGTGCCTGCTCCACCAGTAACAAACAAGTGAAATGGTTCAGGGTTTTCTCCAAGAAGTTTCTCTAGACACCATTTCCGCACTTTGTAAAAGATTGCATATTGTTGTGCATTTAATGATCTTAGTAAACATAACGCCTCATCTCTAGACATTCCAGCACGGTTGCTTTCAATACGGTATGGAATTTGAGGGTTAGCTACAAGATCTGGAATAGAAAACTCAGGATCATCTTCATTGGGAATTACATTGCTCTTCCTTAGTTCTACGCATTCAAGACGTTCCATTTCCGTTTCAGGACATAATGCAGCCCAAGCATCTTCCAAATTAACACCCTGCTCCAAAAGCTGTTGAGCCCGATCCATTTTGTCACTTTCCTTTTCAAACAGCGCTCGATTAGCATCAACAATATATTTGACTTCTGTCACATTACCTCCAAATTTCACAGCACCATTGTTGTAAAATTCCTCATAAGTAGTAAAATTCTCAGGCTTGAGCTGCCAGTCTTCGTAATGTGGTAAGAAAAGTTGTAACAGTGAATGGAAGTACTTTTCACTATCTTTTTTTGGAGAAAATCTTGGATACCTGACAACTGCAGGTTCAGTTCGAGTTCTCTTCATCATATAGCCACAGTTGTTGTTCAGCTTAATCACCTTGTCTTCTGAGGCCTTTTGTGAAGAAACTTCTGATTTTGACAATATCCTGTTTTCAGAGCAAAAACTTGCAAGACACTGAATCTCAAACTCTTGAGTGTTAGGCCTATTCTTGTACCGGTCAACAAGACTAGTCATCCAAAAGTTGGTTTCTTCACCAGACTGACCATCTTTGTTTTGGATAACACGAAGAGGCAAACTCATCTTTACAGGGTTCAATCCAATTGGAATAAACTGGACTTTACGAGAACATTCCTTCAAGTGCATACCTGTCAGTCGATACACTGCCTCTTGAGCAGAAATTTCTCTGTTGTGAAGATATACACTCCCAAGCATTTTTAGTGATGCTCTTGCTTCAAGATTTCCATTCATGGCTTCATTTTGTGCACGTTGCAGCAACAGTCCCATTTCTTGTTCTGCTTTTGTAATATAACTAATAATGTAAACCACTACAGAGTAAGCATCTGTGACATACTGGATATCCATGTTGCCTTGCCAGGCACGCAGTAAATGTTTATTATACTGGTTCACCCAGACGTCTTTTGGACTTCTTTTTAGGACAACCATTTTCTTTTTGGAACACTGTTTGTATGCCTTTTCAAAGAGAGCCTGATTAATGCCAATGGACTCAAAAAAATCTTCTGTTGAATCATAAGTCGTTTCAGAATGTGCTAACGCCCTTTTGACTTTCTCTAAAATTGTACTTGCAGCATCTTTTCCATCACCGCTTTTTAAATCATCTCGACTACCACCTCTTGTAATAAAGGTACGACTAGATGGGGGCCGTGGAAAATTAAACCTGCAGACTGTCCTTTTCTTACGACACGTCTTTGAATGTCTGACACTGTGTTTCTGAACACCGTTGACAGTCTCAAACAGTTCAGTTTCATCCTCCCTCGGGGTCTCACAAGTGATGTAATGATCAACGAAACTGGCAACCAAAGCATCATTGTCTTCATTGTCTTCATTTAACTTTGGTTGCATTTTCAACCCAAAACAGACAATGAACGTGAGGAGATCCACGCTGTTGAAACTCTACACGATAAAAGTAATCTATTATCTTCCCGATCGGTTGAGCTGAAGACATGATTACATCTCTCAGAAAACAATGCCATCTATGATCAAACATCCTTGCTGCAGTAACTGGGTTTCGTCTTATCAGTCCACATTTTTCAGACCAGTCAAGTTCATTTGCATTTAGGTTTTTCCCTCCTGTTTAAGAATGGTACTGATAATTTCTGGCCATCTGAGATCTGCAGAACTAAAGGATGCAAAGAAAGTCGGAATGCCTAGCTGTCTTATGAGCGCAAAAAGGTCTTTTTGAGTAGACTGCCAATATGGTGGCGTTCCACGGATTGGTCTCAAAAACTTGTATCCTTCATCAAAACTCAATATTTTAGACAACGAATCTGGTTTTGTTAGCATATCTGATGTTAATTGTGTCAAACTCTTGTCAGATCCTTTGCGTAAAGCAATTGAAACATTAGATACAACTTGATCAAGCTCCGACAAATACTGTGCATAAAAAATGAAGTCTGTGCTTCGTGCAAAACGTCCATCTGCATTGAGGATTCTTGCATTCAAGTATCGTGACAATGTAATTCTTACCTCCCTCCTATCATGAAACGTTGGACCACCAGTTGGATAGAGAACTGGGAAACATTTTGCTTCATTTGACTTGTCAGATAACAAGCTAACAGGACTGTTACCTTCAGCTGGTGCCAGATTTAATACATCCTGGAAATGCTGATCAATTACTTCTGAACCGATGTCCACAGGTTGCAATGACGTGTCTGACAAAAGACCACTTTGCTCTTTGATATAGGTCAAGTCTTCCTCTGGCTGTTCATCAGGGTCATTTTCAACTACATCTTGTTCCTCCTTTTCATCAACGTTCTCTTTGGGTTCATTCAAAGAGTTAATCCACTGCTCATTAATCTCCACATCTCCAAAGCACTTATTGAACCTGATCAAATATTTCAGAGCATTTCTAACATGATCAGTGTGTACATACTTGTACTCATAATGCCCTTTGTAAGTTAATTTGCGTTTCAGTTTGATCCTTATCATCTGGTCATCACATTCATTTCGTGGAAGGATATTGGACACATCTCTGGTATTTACTGGAACGCAGACTACAGGTCCATGGCATCCATGTTGTTTACCACGGGGAAGGCAGAGTAATTTCATAAAAGGAATGTTACGTGCAATGAGATGTTGTTCTAATGAGTTGAGACGTTTCAGTTGATTTGGAACGTCCACCAAATGCATGTTGTTGGCAACACTCTCTTCTGGCAGTTTTCCACCAAGGATTTTTCTATGACAAGTTAAACAAATCCATAATTTGCACCTTGAGGAATAAGCAGAAGACATGTTACACTTTTCATCACAAACATGCACATATTTAGTTGTGATACATCTTCTACCCAAAGCAGCAATTTTTTCTCCTCTGTCTTCGTAACATTCCGTTTTGCATTCAATAACCTGCTTTCTGAAAAGTAAACGGTGACAGACAGAGCACACAAACTCTGGACCAGTATTAACTTCTTGTCTAAAATAATCAATAGCAACATCAATGTCTTTTTGTTCTTTCTTTCTTGCATAGATTTCACAACCTTTTTGTATTGTACTTGCACGAAAGTTCACATCTTTATGGTATTTCATCACAGAATACTCACGTACTGTTGATTTAAAGGCCAGGTTTTGCAGATATTTCTCTTCGAATACTCCCCCACTCTTGCTTTAAAGGCCAGGTTTTGCAGATATTTTTTCTTCGAATACTCCCCCACTCTTGCTTTAAAGGCCAGGTTTTGCAGATATTTATTCTTCGAATACTCCCCCACTCTTGCTTTAAAGGCCAGGTTTTGCAGATATTTTTTCTTCGAATACTCCCCCACTCTTGCTTTAAAGGCCAGGTTTTGCAGATATTTTTTCTTTGAAAATTCACGTACGTTTGCCTGAAAAGAGACATTATATTTATATTTCAATCGAGAATACTGGCAAACACGTTTTTGAAACTGAATATTGTTCGAGTACTTAGCCTTAGAACGTTCACACTTTGACAAACGAACACAAGACATTTGTAGATATTTTTCTTTAAGAACTTCCATTTTTTTCTCTCTGTAATTTGTATCAGTAGAGTATTTTGTTTTGGCATACTTAATATTATTCTGCCTGTAATCGGGGTCATTACCATATTTTGCCTTCTTGTACTTCAGTTGTTTTTGTCTATACTCACTGTCGTTGCAATATCTCTCCCGATGCCTCTTTGTTGGAGGACATTCTGCAGCATCGCTTACCTTTCTTTTACGCAGACATGGCTTGCTGACCTCATTTGACACTGCATGTCCACATGCTCCTGCACAAACACCATCTCGATCTCTATGCTTAACACATGTCACCACTTCATAATGATTACCATTACAGTGTTTCAAATAAATCACATTCTGTGTAAATACCTCTCCAGTAGGTTTGTGCGCATTCCATCGGCCATCATTAAAAGTCATTATGGTAGTTTTGAAAAGATCAGCCGAAACAAATATGTCAATTTCTGTTACCCATGTGCCAGAATAAAACATTCTAGATCGTGTCAAATAATCTTCTACCGAAGAATATTCACTTCTCACGTACCTCTCAAATAGCGAAGTATTCATTTTCAGATGTTTGACAGCTGCACGGCGAATCTTCAAGTGCTTGTCTTCACTTCCACATATTACATGTGCCAACGATCTGAAAAAGCAGTTACCGTCTGGTTTAATGGTATTTGTCTGACACGGATCTGCAATGGGACCAAAGTTTATGACATTACAATCAGTGTTAACATTCGTCAGAAGTATGAGCTCACATAAAGCTTGCCGATCATTAGGAGTTAAAGGAGAAAAAAATACATCTGGAACCGAAACATCAGTGATGATTATGTCATCCGTTACAACAGTTTCAGGATGTGATTTTATAACCTGTTTATCTGAGAGTTCATTCTGCTTTCTTTTTCTACCCCTTTTACCTTTACTTGGCAACACGTTACCGGCTGTCTGCGTTGGAAGGTTAGTGCTTCTTGTGTTTACCACTTCATCCACAGGTACTCGATAATCAGCTGGTCTTACCTCAGTCTTCACAGATTTGTATACCTTGGGTGTGTGTTTTAATACTTCATTGTAAAGGGCTTTACCAGAGGAATATGGAAAACTGCTGCTGCCTGCTTCTTCCAAAGGATCAGAGACTTCAGCATCTGCATGAAACAAAACTCCAGTGATTGTTATATCATCCGTTACAACAGTTTCAGCATGTGATTTTATAACCTGTTTATCTGAGAGCTCATTCTGCTTTCTTTTTCTACCCCTTTTACCTTTACTTCGCAACATGTTACAGGCTGTCTGCGTTGGAAGGTTAGTGTGTGCAACTTTATCCACAGGTCCTCTATAATCAGATGTCCTTACCTCGGTCTTCACAGGTTCACATACCTTGCGTGTGCGTTTTAGGACTTCACTGTAAAGGGCTTTACCAGAAGAGCAAGAAAAACTGCTGCTGCTTGCTTCTTCCAACGGATCAGAGACTTTTGCATCTGCATGAACCAAAACTCCAGTTATCTCAAATGGTGGCTCAGGTTCCCCAAATACCTGTGCTATGTCATTAATATAGTTGTACAAAGACTCTATGGTACTGTGATAGACAACGCAACTTGTCTCAGTTTTGATAGCATGAGAGTCAACAACTGCATACCATGACCCCTGCTTAATAACTGCAGATGTGTTGGCACAAATTGTTAAAAGGAGAGCATCAGCACTCAGTAGAGCTTGCTGAAGCGCTACATCAAGTGGCATGGCCATACTGCTTATTGCTTCATCGTACTCACTGTAATTATTGACATTAACAAAACCAGTAAGAGGCGAAGTGTACTCCATGGAAAAAGCAGCATTACCCAGCACATGTCTCCTTGGTAATTCATGGACCGCAATGTAATTCCTACCCTTGACTTGCCGGTCTTTTATGTTACCCTGATTTCTTAAAGACTCGTAAAGGTGTGTTCCTGCAACCAGGACACTGTCGAGATCGCGTGCAGTCCATGTCAGCACATCCTTCATCTTGCTTTTCAACACCGCTGTCAGACTGATGGCTCCACACTGTCTGTTACGTGAAGCTCCAAAGCGGGCATCAGCTTGATGAAAAGAACCTTTCAACATTGGTTTCTGTGGAAAATCACAAGAAGCACTCAAAACATTTTTATGGAAATTTGCTGGAATGTTTCGTTCAGTGTTATTGGGTTTACTCATTGGTTTTGATTGTGTTTTCAATGGGTACTTCATCTGGGCTTGCCAGGGCTTGCCAGAGTCCACTTGAAAATCAGATGTCCTTACCGCAGTCTTCACAGGTTCACATACCTTGGGTGTGCGTTTTAGGACTTCACTATAAAGGGCTTTACCAGAAGAGCAAGGAAAACTGCTGCTGCTTGCTTCTTCCAATGGATCAGAAACGTCAACATCTGCATGAACCAAAATTCCAGTTATCTCAAATGGTGGCTCAGGTTCCCCAAATACCTGTGCTGTGTCATCGATATAGTTGTACAAAGACTCTACGGTACTGTGATACACAACACAACTTGTATCTGTTTTGATAGCATGAGAGTCAACAACTGCATACTATGAGCCCTGCTTAATAACTGCAGATGTGTTCGCACAAATAGTTAAAAGGAGACCATCAGCACTCAATAGAGCTTGCTGAAGTGCTACATCAAGTGGCATGGCCACACCGCTTATGGCTTCATCATACTCACTGTAATCATTGACATTAACAAAACCAGTAAGAGACGGAGTGTACGCCATGGAAAAAGCAGTATTACCCAGCACATGTCTTCTTGGTAATTCATGGACCGCAATATAATTCCTACCCTTGACTTGCCGGTCTTTTATGTTACCCTGGTTTCTTAAGGACTCGTAAAGGTGTGTTCCTGCAACCAGGACACTGTCGAGATCTTGTGCAGTCCATGTCAGCACATCCTTCATCTTGCTTTTCAACACCGCTATCAGACTGATGGCTCCACACTGTCTGTTACGTGAATCTCCAAAGCGGGCGTCAGCTTGATGAAAAGAACCTTTCAGCACAGATTTCTTTGGAAAATCAACACACATGTTTAAAGTGTTCAAAACATTCTCATTCAACTTTGTTGGGACCACAAACCTTTCTGCAGATTTTCTGGAACTTGTGAGAGATTGTTCAGGGCTTTTGAGAGACTTTTCAGAAAACATTTTTGAAACAGATGGAACTACTTTTGAAACAGACGGGACTACTTTTGAAACAGACGGGACTACTTTTGAAACAGACGGAAACCTTAGAGACTTTTCAAGATTGGAGGATTCTGACCATGAATACAGGCATTCATGGTCTGCCATTTTTTTACGAGGAAGCGGCAAAACCTCGGCTTCACTTGTTTTAAGAGGAAGCTGTGCAGCCTCTACCCGTTTTATTGCAGGACGGAGTAGAACCTGCTGGTTTGCACGACGGCACTTGTCAGCACTTCCTGACAAGTCTGCCATTTTTTTTACGAGGAAGCGGCAAAACCTCGGCTTCACTTGTTTTAAGAGGAAGCTGTGCAGCCTCTACCCGTTTTATTGCAGGACGGAGTAGAACCTGCTGGTTTGCACGACGGCACTTGTCAGCACTTCCTGACAAGTCTGCCATTTTTTTACGAGGAAGTGGCGAAACCTCGGCTTCACTTGTTTTAAGAGGAAGCTGTGCAGCCTCTGTAGTTGCACATTTTTGTGTATATAGCCTCTTGGCTATGGCGGACCTCTTCTTGGGTCGTGGCATCTGTAAAAAAAAAAAAAATAAATTAAACAATTATTTATCATTAAGGTTTAACATTTATGTTAAACCAACAGGAACATTAAACAATAAACAGACATTTTCTATCTGCTATTCCCTTTTTAAAAGCACAGAACCTTTCTTGACTTGTTTTAAGAGAAAGCAGTGCAGCCTCTGTAGTTGCATATCATTATATAGCCTCTTGGCTGTTGCAGACCACTAACTTTGTTGTGGCATTAAAAAAACAATCATATCAATTATATCTACATTTTCTCTTAAAACAAAACAAGCAGATAAAACCTAAAACAAATTATCACTTCAAATTATAACCTCATACTTGCATCAAGAACTTATTAAATAATAACTTTACATTTAAACAAGTCAATTCATTTTTTAAATGCGTATTCTAAAAAATAGTATCAAATAATATCCTGTTAACATACTGACTTTTAACAATGTGCCAGCAAACATGAAAAAGTGCCGAATTGACAATGTATTCATTTTCATACTATTTAATCAGTATATTCTTAATTAAAAGTTACAAATGTTTTATTTACCTTAACTTGCAATGTCTTACCAATTCACTGCCACACACAAAAATAAAAAATGTGGTTAGATACACATTATCTTTCAATTAATCACCACTTATATCAATTACAAACCGGTCTGAATATGAAAGCTTCACAAATGCAATGAAAATCTTTATGGCAGGGACAAAATATTTATATCCAATCCGCAATTGAAATGGATTTTAATGGACTAAAGCAGGCACCCATAGGCAATGAATTTGAAACTAAAATTCAGACCCCTTTTATTTTGTCAAATCAAATATCAATTAAAATAAACAATGCAGAACATGCAGAAACGAAGGTATTAGCCTATATGAATTGAATGAGCCTATTTCACAGCAAGTCTGTCTCAAATATTTATTTTTCACATACAAAAAAAATAAATACAAAAAAAGAATTGAATGTGAATGACAGCTTTTCTTTTTTCTTGCCAATCAGCTACCAAACACACACACTGCTAATTGGAATCACACCTGAAATATTTTTTGCCCACATTTCTCCACAAAGGATCTATTAAGGACTACTATTCCAAGGATGCTTAAATGTTATACAAATAGGTAGGGCCTAAAATATACAAATGAACCAAAAAAAAAAAATACATTCAATATAGTGCTAATCAGACCATAGCATTAAACTTTCCTTGACTGAAAAATGAAGCAATGACATTACATTTTAAGAAGTCATATGGCTTCTTTCAACATAATTTAGCTTTAGCATATTTAAAATTAACATTAACATACCTCAACTCAAAAGAGTTTTACAAATTCACCAACACATGCAAGATAAAACACAGAAAAAATATTATTATTATATTATTTAGCTATTTATATAATCTAATTCAGGGGTTCTCAAACCTGTCTTGCTGTATCCCCAGCCCTGCACATGTCTCGACTTAATCTATTGCATCTGATTCAATTAATTAGCTCATTAATGGAGACTGCAAGACCTGAAGTGGGTGTGTCAGATATAGGGAGACCAACAGGTACAAAATGTGCAGTGCTGGGGTACTTAATGGACAGTTTTGAAAACCACTGATCTAATACCTATTATAAAAAAAATATTATAATAAATAAAAGATGTAAATGTACATACGCGCGTGTGTGTGCGTGTGTGTGTGTGTGATTTAACACCATTTAATTTTCTATGAATCTGCTTTACAATGATTTATATTGTGAAAAAGGGTATACCATAGCCAAATAAAAATGAGAAAATCCTACATGACATGAATTTTAACATACCAATTCCCATTTTACCTCAAAACATTTTAACATTTAATTAATGGATTATTAGCAAACAAAATGCCTACTTTTATTAATACATTAACAGTTATCAAGAAATTGGAAGTAAGAAATTGGAAGTTGAGGGATTTACATTTTTCTAACTCATAGTAGTTATATTATACTATGAATATAATCAATATGTGATGATTTTTATGGGATTGTTTATTAAAGTTTAATTACAGTGCTTGCTGGGAGTATAATGCTATGAGCTGTAACTGATGTGAACTGAACTGAAACCACAGAGGGGTAGTTTGAAGAAGCTACAAGCACATAGAAAACAAAGAAGTACACACTGTGAGAACATTCTGTACCAAGGTGAAGTGGGAAAAATACCCCCACACACATACATAACAGTTGAGTGTTTGGTATCAGTTGATAAGGGAGAAGAATGTTGGAGGAGCGTTGGACGGTTCTGGCGGCCAACGAGAAAATGACACAAGTCGACACAATATCTATAAATATGTTGTGAAATATTGCCCTGGTGTTGCTTCTTTGTAAGACGTTGGTCTGAGAGACAACCCAGCGCGCTGTTCTGATCAATAAATTTCAACACTTTGATATTTGAAGCCTTCCTTCGATTTTTGATCACGCAGGACGATTTGAAGTCCAACAATTTGGTGACCCCGCGACGTGATCGAAGAACAAGGCTGTAAACCTAAGGGGCCGTTGAGGGCCAATTCCGGGACGGAACGCATTTGAGTTCAACACACGGTACCGAATAAAAAAGGTAAGCAGAAACCTGTTAAATCCAAATTCTGCAATTGGACATTCTAAATTTATGTGTTGAATTTGAATTGTATTCTGTTCCATTTAAAGAAAATAAAAACAAGTGTTGATATATATTGATCAGAAATTATTGTAAGTACCGAGGGGTAACCAGTCCACCCGGTCAAGAACTGAGGGGTAACCAGTCCACCCAGTCATTATTGTGAGTACCGAGGGGTAACCAGTCCACCCGGTCAAGAACTGAGGGGTAACCAGTCCACCCAGTCATTATTGTGAGTACCGAGGGGTAACCAGTCCACCCGGTCAAGAACTGAGGGGTAACCAGTCCACCCAGTCATTATTGTGAGTACCGAGGGGTAACCAGTCCACCCGGTCAAGAACTGAGGGGTAACCAGTCCACCCAGTCATTATTGTGAGTACCGAGGGGTAACCAGTCCACCCGGTCATTTATTGTATAGAGAGTGTTAAGACTGTAAACAATTGTATACATTTGACAGTGACATTAGGTTGCGGAGGGCTCCCAAGTGACACTAGGTTGCGGAGGGTTTCCGAGTGACAGAGATTAAAGTTGCAGAGGGTTCTTTATGACAAATAGGCTGTCAAAAATTACCCGAGTGACATAAAAAGGATAAAAGATTGCGGAGGATTTCCAAGTGGTATTAGACTGCAGAGGGTTTCCGAGTGACATAATTTGAGTGATGTGCCTAAGAATTGAATGATCATTATTGTTGTATATTTTTGCCATATGGAATTGCTGTGTAAATTGCTGTAGTCGTTTTATTTGTGGTGTTGGGTTATTATTTTGCATCTGTTGAATGAAATGTTGTTTTTGTGATTTGTTGATAAAAGATAAAACTGTTTGATTGTACATTTAAAGAAAAAGGGAACAAGACCTATTTGTGTCTTTCTCGCTTGAGCTGTATGTCTGTGAGAAGCAGAGAGAGTAAAAAAGGTGGGGGCTGCTTGAGCTGTATGTTTGTGTGTGAGACAGAGAGAGAGAAAGGAGGGGCCCAGTGTGAGTGAGAGACAGAGAGGGAGAGTAAAAGCAAAGCAGAGTAAAATATACAAAGTTGATGAATATTATGATAATCCAAATGAATGGAGCAATGAGAAAGATTAATTATTAACTAGAAAACACATTGGTATTATTTTAAAATATTTGAGAAAGTCTAACCAAATTCTATAATAAGTGATAAGTCCTCCGCCCAGCAAAAAATCCAGGTGGAAATCAGGGGTCGGATGCTTTTAGTGATCCTCGTCTGATGAGCCTGGTGAAGATTAACAAGTAATTAAAGGGCTGGGATTAGAGAGGTAAATCACTGAAGGAAACAATAATAATAATAATAATAATACAATTAACAATTCATTATATTAAACAGGTTAATAAATCTGGCTTTCAAAGATGTCAAACTCCAGTAGAGTTCTTGGCAATTAGAAATCCAGCCCGTAATGAAACACTAAAGGAGTTTTCAAATAAGTAGCCCCAAGAAAACTAAGCAAATGTCTCAGTAGTCTGTAAGTGAACCAACTGACCCTTTACCTGTACCTCCATATTGTGGATATGATCAGGAATAGTTATAGCGAGGGGTAATTGGGGAGGAAATAGACGAGGCAGAGGTGGGGGCCAGCGGGGAGGTGCTTGTTTTGTGTGTGGTAGCAGTGAACACTGGAGGAATGAATGCCCCTCACAGCAAGGGGGCGGCCAATTTTCAGGGCCACCTGCGAGGGGATGGGGTCCTCTTAGAGGTGGACCTGGTGGTCGTGGCAGGGGACCATACACCTCACGATACCCGGGGCAACAGCACCCGTCTCCAGCCAACCTACAGGCGCCTATGCACCCAACATGGGGCCCGGAGGGAGACGCGGGGGACTGTTGAAGGGGCCCACAGAGAACCACCGTAAGGGGAATGGCTGAACCCCTCATGGAAATAGTGGTTGACAGCAAACCACTGAGGGCTCTGGTGAATACTGGAACTACATACTCCACTGTAACAAGAGGCACAATCACAGACAAAGATCTAAGTGATAAAACAGTGGGAGTCATGGGTTTCTCTGGTGGGTTAGAACATTGGCCAATGACAAAACAATTAACCGTTCAGGTTGTGAATCAGAGCTTACTGCACTCATTTCTATACTCCTCCAACGCTCCTGTACCTCTGCTGGGAAGAGATCTGCTTATCAAATTGGGAGCCAATATTTTATGTTAACCACAAGGGGTCATAGTGACTTTTCCAGATGGTACTCAGGTTGATTGCTCACAGACTGCTCCGACAGGTTGCAGATAGGGTGTTTTACTAAGAAAGCCATTAAATATGGGCGTGTTAACACCTAAATAAATTTCAATATCTCAAATTTGACCCCGGCTTACCAATGGTTTATATGCAAAAGCATTTGTCTGCATGACATTGACCTGAGGAATGCGGGGCAGGTTTGGTGTGTCCGCCAGTACACTTATAACAGATTACGAAGGGCTTTATCCTGATACCACGGATTTTAATTAATCTAACATATGAATCTTATGTTCAATATGAAATTGGCTAAAAACCTGTGCACAGACTAAATTGACCTAGTTATCTGCCTTTTCATCGGCATTAATGTCTGTCTGTTCCTCTGTTAACAGGATTTCTGGCTTTACTCTTTTTGAATTGTTTACAGGTCGTTCGTTCCCTGGACCTTCAACGCCACTGAAACCTGACCAAATCACACCTTTATCACACTGTGTTTATTTTGACAAACTAACTGCTCTGATTAAAATTTTCCCAGCAGGTCACTGCAGACAATGAAGCCAGATGGACTGAACCCCTGAGAGTCACCTCAAGAACATTGCATTGTGTTCGCCTAGCAGGAAAAGGCGACACTTGGTATCATTTGTCTGCTTGTACTTCATGTGACCCCCCTAACAGGTCTCTAACACAGACTGCAGTGGACCTGAAGACTCAGGTCCAAGAGAGGGAGGGTGAGGAGCTGCCAGAAGCTTTTTTCAGTGTTCCCCTAGCTGAGGAGAGCCAACCACTGTTTGCATTCACCTACCAAGCCCCAGATGTATCATTCACCAAAGCAATGGGGAAACTGAAAAACCTGAGAGAGGAGGTGACCAAGAATGCTGGAGCAGACATGCATACCTGGGATTGGTTTAATTCACTTTTTGGGTCTTGGGGACAATGGTTAACCAAAATGGGCATTGTTGTTATGTTTCTTTTGTTGTTCTGTTGTATTGTGCCTTTCATCAGATCAATGCTGGCCAGTGCTGCAGCCAAACAGATGATTAATGTGTCAGTGAGACCAACTGGAATTGATGTTGGATGCACCAACATGTATACAGTGGGACCTGGACTGGATGAACTGGATGAATTTGTGTAAAACATCCTTGACCGAGTGGTAGGGAAGGGGTGCCTTTTATTTTCATTTATTATTTTTACCTTGTATTGTAACTTTTGATAGAAAGGGAGTTAATATCTTCATTGTATTTTCTTTTCATATTATGTAGTAACATTAGAATATTTGGATAGAGTAGGAAGGAAATTAGATGGTTTTATGTATTTTATTTTGGCATATACCCCTTCCTGAAGTTATTTGTTTTGAAATCTTTATCTTTCATTCTGAAATCATTTATTTCTAAAGAGCATTTTAATCTTCTACATACATCAAATGTGAAATGTAATTATTTATTTTTTTTGCAAAGAAAGAAAACGTTGAAGGTTTTAAGCAGGTCAGTGTCCGTGTTACGAGGCAATGCAACCAGAAAAGGGGACGATAAGAAAAGACTGTATGCCTACTACTTATTTGCAAGTATTCATCATTTAACCTTCATTATCAGTATGTAGTTTATTTCTTTTAACACTGGAGAATTATCACTGGAAAATATGAAAAGAAGAAAGGACCGACGAGCATCTCAGTGCTTAGCAGCATGAGTAGATTCAACTGGAGGTTTAAAAACCCACCATCTACTCCAACACCAGATAGAGCTGAAGGGCATTGGATCTGCCTAAGAGCTCCTCTGGCAACGAAGGACAACAATCACCAGATAGCGCTCCAAGCTACCGGAAATGTTTGGAGTTCCTCTGGCAGCGTGGGATAGACCAGTGCATAATATATTGCATTATATTACTTTGTTTTTTTTCTAATCTTGATATTTGATAAGTATAATCATTTGACTAATCATTCATGTACTCTACATAACCATGACAACCATGGGCAAGGCTAAAAGACATG
The DNA here is from genome assembly GCA_027422435.1 of Schizopygopsis pylzovi. Lineage (NCBI taxonomy): Eukaryota > Metazoa > Chordata > Actinopteri > Cypriniformes > Cyprinidae > Schizopygopsis > Schizopygopsis pylzovi. The sequence continues at coordinate 8,647 of JAPDDL010001371.1, read as the reverse complement.
CACATGCTTTAAAAACACATTGCTGATTTATTTTGAGTGTTCATTAACCCCCAAGAATGTATAGGTAGGGAAGTAGATTCTTTTACTCTTCTCTAGTCAATGGTGAGAGGAGATGTTTGGATCTGGCTTCCTCTGGAGTGCAATAACATGAAAAAGCCATTTGTTAAGAGAAAAGATGATGGAGGACCTTTATTGGTTCATAGAAGGATAGAAGGACGGGTGGACTTGTGATGTTGCACTCTGGGTAAGGGATATTAGTGGTGAGACTCAGTAAAGTCTCATAGGGGGGATATGTTGTGTTGTTTTTTCTTTTATAGTATGTTATTTACTCAATATGGTGATGATGATGAGGAAAATGATGTGTGACCTCTTTCAGAGGTCAAGAGAGGGATTGAGGGATTTACATTTTTCTAACTCATAGTAGTTATATTATACTATGAATATAATCAATATGTGATGATTTTTATGGGATTGTTTATTAAAGTTTAATTACAGTGCTTGCTTGGAGTATAATGCTATGAGCTGTAACTGATGTGAACTGAACTGAAACCACAGAGGGGTAGTTTGAAGAAGCTACAAGCACATAGAAAACAAAGAAGTACACACTGTGAGAACATTCTGTACCAAGGTGAAGTGGGAAAAATACCCCCACACACATACATAACAGTTGAGTGTTTGGTATCAGTTGATAAGGGAGAAGAATGTTGGAGGAGCGTTGGACGGTTCTGGCGGCCAACGAGAAAATGACACAAGTCGACACAATATCTATAAATATGTTGTGAAATATTGCCCTGGTGTTGCTTCTTTGTAAGACGTTGGTCTGAGAGACAACCCAGCGCGCTGTTCTGATCAATAAATTTCAACACTTTGATATTTGAAGCCTTCCTTCGATTTTTGATCACGCAGGACGATTTGAAGTCCAACAAAGTAAATAAAAGCGTCTGCTAAATGACTAAATGTAAATGTAAATTAGTTATCACATATGCGATCAATTTGCATTAAAAGCTTAAAATTCACTTGGATAATTAACAAAACCAACAAATATTAACTTGATTTAAATACTGTATAGATTTAACTATCCTGAAATAAGCAGCATAGTGACATTACATAAATAGTATACTGGCATTGCTAAACTTCGAGTTAATGTTCATTGCAAATGACACTCAAACCTCAGATTCATAACTCAAATTCAGCAAAGAAAGAGAGTGGTCAATGTACAAGTACATTAGTTAACATTTGAAGTGGATCAAAAAACTTCATCAAAGTTGTTCTAAGACCAGAGCAGGTATGATTTTGGTTTAAGGACAACTTCTATGAAAGGTTTTGAGCCACTTCAAATGTTTATTACTATAGTTCAAACACAATCTTACCTGTAGCAGGAAGACAAAAGAAGCAAAACACACATTTTCTCTCACACATATACTGCAAATCAATGTCAGGTGCTGAGTAATTAGTATTAATTAGCAAATGCATGCACACGGATTATTGTGTATGAACATTCTCTAATTTGAATTTGAGTCTTCTAAGTGGTTTAGTATGTTAAAAAAATAAAAAATAAATAAAGATCCTTAAAACATTAATTTTGTAGGTTTAACTCCACTATGGCCAATGCCTAGACTGCAAAAACCACTATGACCAGAAATGGTGCAAAAGTTGCTTCTATTTCAAATGATATGAAACCATTCTTTCTAATAATAATTTCATCTGAACTTATTAAACACAACATTCATTGCACTTATGTTCAAATACATGACAAAATAAATATATATTTTTAGTTGCTCTTCATTACTCTCCCTACCTATATAGCTGTTTGCACCTATTTTATATTGTTTGTACATTCACAGTTAATAAAATACATATATATTTCTTTTGTTAGAAATTATGTGGTATTATCATATGTGGTACAATATTGTTTCAATACCAACATTTATATATTTCTCTATTCTGATGTAGATATGTACTAATGTGCTCAGAAATGTATTAAACATAACATAACAATATATAAAAAAAAGTATTTGGAGAAGGTTCTTAAAGAAAATTCTAATACATTTTGTTTCATACTCAATTTCATGTTCTTGTCAATTTTCTGCATTATTTCTCTTCACTAATTGTTATGCCAATGTCCATGGATTGATAACCAAATACTGAACAATCTACACATTAAAATGAAAGAAGATTAAATAATTTACAAAAATAGCAACATATATCAGTCAACATTTTTAAAATGACATATTAAAGCAGTGGTCTCAAACTCAATTTCTGGAGGGCCACAGTTCTGAGCTTATCTCCAACAAACTACAATTCACAACTGCTTGGAATTTTCTAGTAATCCTGAAGACCTTGATTATCTGGATCAGGTGTGTTTGATTAGAGTTGGAGCTAAACTGAACAGAGCTGTGGCCCTCCAGCAATTGAGTTTGAAACCAATGTATTCAAGAATACAAACAAGTTAATGATAAGATACAAAATTGTGTTCTATCATGTGAACGCAATAAACTAACGAGCTTGTTAACAATTACCTCATTACACAATTAAGCACCACAATGAAAGTAAGCATTTAAATAGGGTGGTTTATGCTGGTCTTCACTTTCCATCAACAACTGACACGTCCAGCAAAGAAAAGAAACGGTAATCATTTATATATTTATTTATTGTAAAATATATTGTGAGTTTGTTAAATTGCCATTTTAATAATTCTATATCACATCTTGAATTTTATATAGATATGGCAAGCACTTCAAAAACCACAAGTCTCCACCAGACAGTAACGGGTTACATGCACAATGTGACACCTTTAAGGCATGGAGTAAAACGTCCATATTTTGAAGGCGTTTTACAACAACGCCACAAAATTTCAAAAATTATGGTGTTCAAGGTTGAACTCCATTCTAAGTTTCAAACCATTGAGCGAGACAGGTAAATAAATTTGGTTCTTACAAATACTATGTATCTCAACCAAGAATTGTTGTCTTAATTTTGTGTATTTTGTCATGTTTTAGATGTCCTGTGCAGTTAAACGATGTGGCCCTGCAGCCAGCAAGGAAAGAAGGGGAAAAGGACATAATGTTTACACACCAGTCCAAATGGTCTTGTTTGACTACATTAGATTACCCCTACAATCCCACCATAACCACCACAATGCAAGACAAGACAATCACCCAAGTTCTTCAAATGGACATGGAATACCAGAGAGTAAGTACTATTACACAATTTTTAGCAAAATAGTTAAACCCATACTAAAGACAAAGAAATTGGTTGTAGCTTTGACTATAGCAATCCTGGTTTACTATGTTCTTTATACATCTGCTCATTCTGCAAATCCACAAACTGTAAATTACCTTAGTTAAATATCAGCTATTAGTCACACTTGGTAGACCATTGGCTCAATATTTGATAACTGTTTATGATAGTCCTTCAGCTAACATGTTACGAACTATGAGTTTACAAGTACAAATCAACTTGATCTAACCCTTATCAAGTATAATTCCCAAAGTTAGCTGACATCTGCTTGCAATGGTACTTTTTGTTTCTAGAATGTATAAAATGGACCCAAGTAGTTTTAACCAAAAACAATTATCATGAGCTATTAATTCATATTGTTTCTTTTCATTTGTTCTGCAGGTGAATATCACAGCCAAATGTGTTCAACTTGAAAGTGAAGGCCACAACTTTCTACAAGATGGCACTTTTCTTGAGAGAACCACTTACACCATTGCCGATACCACTGGAGTGGTAGAACTGACTGTGTGGGGACCACAGCACAACATCAATTTTGACTCTTGGTTCTACATGACCAATCTCTCATTGCGTATATTCAAAGGTAAAACATTTCTGTCAACGACCAAAGACACCACATTTTCACCAACACCTTGCACAGACACCACATTTCCCATTGAGCTGACAACATCCAAACATATCACTGCCAATATCATAGGTGCAAAAGTCAACATCACTTACATCTGTCCGTTGAAACATAGACTCCAAGACATGGCATTGTCATGTAGCAGAGTCCTGTGTCACAAATGCGACACCTTTTACAAGGCTGATGTGATTATTCTACACACGCATGCAAAACTGACAATACAAACATCTGATGACATCAAAACCCTCAACATTGAAAATAAAATAATAAGATCAGCTGTGCAAATTCCAAAAACCGCCACTATAGACACCATAATGGACTCCCTTCTAGACCTCCCAACAATGTTAGTTACCATACATAAAGACTCTATCACCCACCTTGCATATCCGGAACCATCACATCCAGAGATCCAGCAAGAAACAACCCCTCTTATAGCCTTCTCACCTCCTGCACAATCCGTTTCTCTCCCAACAAGTGGTGATTTTGAAGAATTGGACCTTTTTATGGCTGATGATGGTCCTACAGATGTTCAGCCAAAAGCGGGTATGTCACCTGCCCCATCTCCCACCTCTGTTATTGCAGAAATCCCCCAACAATAACTTTTTTCTTTTCTCTCCCTTGGTCAACTGTTGTAAGAGCTATAGGCTAATTTATTTTTGAAATCATCCTGGTTTACTTGATTTCTAGACCAGATTTTTTTTTTACCGTTTTAAAGCGTGAGTAACTGTTGTATTTGCTGCATAAATTTGTAATGTGTAAAAATTCTGTAACTATTGCTCAACATGCAAGCTGTTATGCATGTGTTTTCAGTTTTAGTCTTTATTGCTTTGGAGTTATATTTTGTATGACCTTTTTGAGCAAATATTCAGCCTTCTGAGTTATAAAAAAATAAAAAAAACTTTCAGTGCTTCTCTTGTTTCTATTTGAATGCTACCAAAATGGTTATGAATGTTATAAGAAAAAGAGAACTAGTTTTTAAAGTGATCAAACTGCATTTCTATTCTAACTTTTCAACACTTGGTTCACAAGTCTATTGGCTTGACTCAAACCAGATCCATGAATTTGGTCCGACTTGTAAACCATTTTGAAATTCCATATACTTGCAATATCTCTAAGTTTAACACCTCAGCACATGAGGTAGAGATCATAAACAAAATTTCCTGAAAGGCCTTGAACATAAAATGTTTAGCAAACAACTTAATTTTTAAACGGCCTACAAATTTAGATTTCACTCTACATTCCTTGCCTTGTCAATGTTTTTACATTCACATTTAGCAGACGCTTTTATCCAAAGTGACTTACACTGCATTCAGGCTATACATGTTTTAGTCAGTATGTGTTCCCTAGGATTCGAAACCCACAACCTTTGCGCTGCTAATGAAATTCTCTAACCACTGAGCCACAGAAACACTTTAACCCTTGTGTGCTCAAATTTACTATTTTGTTATATTCAGAATGAAAACATCCACCCGATAAATATTTTTTTTCATTTTTGTCTGCATAAATTAATTAACCTCAATCAAAACTAAATGTTTCAAAAAAAAATCTGAATTTTTACTCTGTAATTGCCAAGTTCACAAATGATGTAACTGAAAATACATTGTCAAGTCACCTTTATTTATATAGCGCTTTTAACAATACAAATTGTCAAAGCAACTGCACAAAATCAAAATAGGAAAATAGTGTATCAATATAAAATCACAAGATTAAACACCCATATTTCAGTTAAAGGCATTTCATTATTGAGTTCAATGATGTCATCGTCCAGCTCAGTTTGAATAGTATCTGTGCAATCAAGTCGGTGATATCGCTGGAAATTAACTGTCCCCAACTAAACAAGCCAGAGGCGACCACAGCAAGGAACCAAAACTTCCAGTTCCAAAACACGTTTTGAGTTTGAGCTCTGTCAAGTCAATTATTTGTCTATTTTCTATCTTAAAATCCAATTTTATACACCATTTTTGTTTCTATAACATGTGAATATGTGCCAGATTGCATTCTGCAACGAAAACAGAGCGCTTTGTTATCGCAAGTTTTATTTTAATTTCCCGAGTCCGCTATTAGCTTATAGTCCATTAGCATAGCCAGCACGGATGCCGCTAACACAGCTAATACCCTAGTCACACACACATTCGAGCTACATTCGGTGCAGCTGGAGCTGCAGACAGTGGAGAGACAGATCCACGAGCTGTTTGGGAAGCAGGCCCATAGACAGGCTCTAAAACCTGTCAGGACCGAGCATATCCGCAAACTCATAGATAATTACTAAAACAATCCAAGGTTTTTATTTAGCACAGTGGCTAGATGAACAAATAAACAGATGTCACCCGATCTAAATATTCCCTCACAGTTTAACAGTACTGAATTTATGAATTTCTTTACTGAAAAAAAGATAACATCAGAAATAAAATAACAAATGTAGATTATACAGCGTCTAGTGGATTTTATTCCTGTTAGATTTTTTTTCTTGGCAAATGGGGCTCTGTGGCAACCCTATGAAGGGAAAATAGGAAAATGATGAAAATTGGCACGCTTGTAGAGATGGCCATTAATAGGGATCAGACGAATTTTGGGGAGTCTAAGACCAACTCTATAGCGCCACCACAAGTTAAAAAATTCAACATTGAAATGTTATAACTTGTGAACCCCTAGTTCTAGAAAAACAAAACTTAGTACATCTGATTACTCTCTTCATGCTGATCAAATTCATTAGCTTACATTAAGACTCCTCCCATTACAGTAGCGGCCATTTTGAATAGTACAGTATTCCGTCTTTTTGCTACTCCTCCTTCAAAAGTGATCCAATTATTATCAAAATTGGCTCAGATGGTGTTTGGACTAAGCCAAACAGAACTTGCTAATCCGATATTTTATATTATTTACCCTTCCCGAGAAATACATCTCGAAAGTTGACCGTGCCCTTGTTTTTTTTTGTTTTTTTTATTAATCTTAGCATTCTAATAAGTTACAGGCTAACCAATTATCATACTGTTTAATGTGACTCTTCAGCTGTCCAGTTAACCATGAGATGCGTTAGAATTAACTTATAGTGCTTGCTAAAATGCTAAAGAACTTATTTTTGTCAGCTCATTCTCACACCTTAACCTCTCCAAGGCAGTCTGTCAAATGTCTAGGGACTGAGTGGCTCACTCAGTTAGACAAAAATTTTGTCTCAAATTTGTACTTTTGATGTCATTTTGTTCCCTGGGTTGTGCTGATTCTGAAAATGTCTCATTTGTCATTTTCCAAAACAGCGTCTGTCCGCCATATTGAAGTAAATGGACAACAGTCTTTTCGCTACTCCTCCTTGAAAATCTGTCCAATTCTTCCCAAAATTGTCTCAGATGATCTTTGGACTGAGCTGAATAGAACTTGCTAAACTGATTTTTTGTATTGATTTTTGTTCAAAAGTTATGATGTTGTGAATGCCAAAGTTGACCCAAAATTGGATCGGAGGCTGTAATCTCGGCCAAACTTTGATCAATCGAAACGAAACTTGGTATGCTTCATCAACGCCATGATCTGAGGGTCCATGCCAAAGTTGGGAACAGCGCCACCTATGGGTATTGAGATAGCAAAATGTCCCATATTTTGCTTATAACTATAGATGATTTATTAGTGATCGTCATTACTAGTAAACTGACCAACTTTGGAGTCTCTAGAACCAACTCTATAGCGCCACCACCAGTTCAAATATTCAACATTGAAATTATAATAACTCACAAACCCCTTATTCTAGGAAAATAAAACTTAGTACACCTGATTACTCTATTCATGCTGATCACATTCAATAGCTTACATTAATAATCCACACATTACAGTAGCAGCCATTATGAACAGTACAGTATTCTGTCTTTTCGCTACTCCTCCTTGAAAATTGATCCAATTCTTCCCAAAATTGGCTCAGACGATCTTTTGACTGAGTTGAACAGAACTTGCTAAACAGATTTTTGATGTTCACTACCGTTCCCGAGAAATACCCCTCGAAATTTGACCGTGCCCATGTTTGTTGACTTATGCTAGAAATCTTAGCATTCTAATAAGTTACAGGCTAACCAATTATCATACTGTTTAATGTGACTCTTCAGCTGTCCAGTTAACCATGAGATGCGTTAAAATTAACTTATTGTGCTTGTTAAAATGCTAAATAACTTTTTTGTCAGCTCATTCTCTCATGTTTTCCTCTCCATGGCAGTCTGTTACACTTGCATCTGAGTAGCTCACTCTGTTAAGCCGCAGCCCTTCAACACGATAGATAGTGGGTTCGAATCCAGGTGGCTGCAAAAGGTGCTGTGGTCGGAAGCGGCACGAACAATCCTTTTGTTTCAGATGTCGGATCTTCTGTGCGCATTTGTCTTGAATCAGAAACCTGTGTTTGTTCCTTTTCATCTGAATTTATGTTCAGTTTTGAACTTCTGAACCTATATGTTTTTTCTATGTACGCTCTGCTTCTGCCGTTTTGCTCTTCCCGCTATGCGCCGCCCTACGCCGTTATGCTTCGCGGGCTTGGCCCCGGCATTGCTGCTTGCAGCTATATTTAGGGGCCGAGCCCAAAGGGCTAGAGCCCCTATTGCTATTGTATGTTTTATTATTATTAGGGGCCGAGCCCAAAGGGCTAGAGCCCCTATTGCTATTGTATGTTTTATTATTAGGGGCCGAGCCCAAAGGGCTAGAGCCCCTATTGCTATTGTATGTTTTAATTATTATTATTATTATTATTCTTCTTTTCGTCCAATGGGAGTCTATGGCAGCCCTATGAAGGGAACATAGGAAAATGATGAAATT